>WPIO01000005.1:12947500-13005000 GCA_009760855.2 Cristatella mucedo | reverse complement strand
TTATGAGGTTGGACACTCGTATGGTCAAATCGCTAGTACTCAATCAATATCGAAGAGTATGGTTTCGCATCGTGTGAGGAAGCTAGCTAAGACTGGGAGCCCTGAAAAACGCTCTGTCGGCTGGGGGGCCCCCCCCCCCCAGTCGCCCACTACCACTAGCCGAGAAAACACCATCCAAAATTTGGAAGCATTGAAGGACCGTTTTTGCTTCAGCACAAGGTCTCAAAGACTGCAAGCATAGTCCTCTATGTGAATTTGCCATGGTGCCGTCAGAAGATGATCATATGAGATTCGTGTGTATTCTCGAGTCGCAAAGAGGAAGCTACTACTATCTGCAAAGAATATGGTAATCTGTTTACAGTGGGCCAATGCTTGGATCTATTGGACTGCTGAAGATTAGGTTCGAGTTGTACGGAGTGATTAAAGTGTGTCGGCCACCCAACATAGCCTACTCACCCAAATGCCTGTAGCAAACGGTCAAATACAGGGGAAATATGTCAAGGTATGCCAGTACTTCAGCAAAAATGGCGTAGGAGTTCTGCATCACACCCCACGCATCATGGACTCGGGACCTTAATTTTGACCTTCAGACTCCCTAGTGCAACTGCACTTTATGGACTGGATTATATTCTCCAACACGAACAGCCTATACCAAACTGCCCCAAGGAATTTTTCTTAACAATTTATCTGAGTTCACCGTCCTCTAATGGTTGTGGACCAGCCGAGTTGGTCTCTGTACCTTGAAGAAATTGAGCGTTAGTTGGATGAGGTCGAGCAGCGACGTTTACGGCAGCTTACCATCCCTATCACATCTGCTAATGTTCTTTTTTGGACACTTTTTACGTCTTGCAGAGTCTGAAGCAGCATAACCGCCGCCGATGTTTGCGATCGCTTGATCAGCTCGGGTCCGACAGGTCATTGCAAACATGGGAGGGGCAATGTCTTATTAAGTTACACAAATATATAAGTTAAGCACTTGATACGTGATAACTGAGAGAACATGTTACTTTTTCTAATTGCAACCGATGCGCATACTTTTACTGACTACAACGTTTGACATTTTCTTAAGGTGCAGGCGAGTGGGCGACCATCATGGCCGGCTGCCCCAGTCGATGGCCGTGTATATGATGACCGTTTGAAACAAAAACACCCGGTGGCCTAGAACGACATGATACCTTTGAAAATGATTGAACTTGAGTTTTGACTTGCAACCCAAACGGCTAACGATTTTTTGTCATGCACTTGTGTGCAGGAGGGGAGTTATTTATTATTATTATTACTATTATTATTATATGTATTCTATGTTAGCCCCTTCTGGCCGCACCATTCGCATGGAGCTTCCCCTACGATGCTTATCTGCTATGGGAAAGATAAAGGAGCAGAATAGTGAAACTTAATATCAAATTGTTGCTTATCACATGATGGGTCTTAGAAACGTGAAGTTACCACTGAAGCTTGGTTGAAATGAGGGATCTGTCAGGTACAACCTGAAGAAGTATTTTCAAGGTGATAGCGTGAACGTCTTACCACTCTCCGGCTGCCCACCTTCGACGGCAAAAAGGTATGACCATCTGCTAAAACTGGCTGCACTGGGTCGAAGGAAAAAGCACCACTTCGAGCTCTCTCCAAGACCTTAGAAGAAGCCACCGTCAAGGCTGTAAGTGTTGATACGGATCGTGGGAGGCTTCCGGAGCACGTCATTTACAGAAGAATTAGCAAACCGTTAATTAACGAACGACAACGAAAACGCCATCTTCATTGGACCTGCAAACACTCCCACATTACAGCTGCCGACTGGAGCAGTATTTTATGGACCGGTGGAAGTAAATTCATGGTCCACGGAGATGGCAAGTGGAGGAATTTCGTCAGTCGAAGAAAAAGCAAAGGGCACTATCCGGACTGCTTTCAGTCCACGGTCAAGTACATAGGTGGAAGTGTGCTTGTTTGGTCTTGTTTTTTGCTTTCGGCGTAGGAACTTTATACCGAATCAACGGGATTATGTGCAGGAATGTGCTTATGAACATCGTCAAAAATGTTGGCATGCCCTGTGCCAGAGCTCTTGTGGGGGAGGACTACGTTTGGCAAATGAATAATGATCCCAAGCATACTGCAAGGGCAGCGATGCAGCTCTTCACAACGAAGCAATTCGATTCAGGTGTCGAGTCATTATTAGTTGGCCAAGCCAACCTCCTGATCTCAACCCTTTTGAGCATCTGTAAGTCAGGTTGGAGCTCTCACTTGAAGCTGAGAACAGCATCTCGTCTTCCTCCGAGCAGCTTTTTTGTCAGCTTAAGCATGACCGAGTTGATACCCTGGTGAAAGCAGTAAATCATTAAGAACAGGGGTGGTCCGACCTACTATCGATGTGAGTACCCATTAGTGCATGTATAACCTTAGTCCTGATAATAGAAAATATTGAAACACCTCATGCGCATGTTTTCAGTGCTGTTAGACGAAGAGCGAGTCAACCAACTGACGGGATAGCAGCTTGTTGGTGGTACCTATTCGCCCTCGTAAATACTTGTATCAGCAGTGATGTTCCTTTCGATTATGTTCGAATGAGTCGATATCGCATGTCATTATGCCAGCTCAGTGCCACGTTTTGCCGTGCTCTAGAAATGTTTGCACTTGTTGACACTCGGATTGGGGGTGGCTCATTTCGTAGATCCTGGCTTCTTATGTAAATTAAACCTTGTGCCTAGTGACTCGATGAGCTTGAACCCTGGTGTGCTAGTTGCAAGCCGTAGCCTGTGTGTTGTCAGAGTGCCTGTTTGGACAAGCGCCATTTGCATCGGCAACCATCGAGGAAGTGATCGCCAAGATAAAAGACACTGCACCAGTTGAAGTAAGTGTTGCTCCTTTTCGCACTGGGCAGTTTTGTTATTAAGCGTGCGAAAGCCTCATGCGCCTTTGCTCGTCGTGCTGTGCAGCGTGTGCGGGAGGAGGGATGCTGGGAGCTCGATGAAGACTGTCTGCTTGCCGTGTGAGTTCACTGTGAGGCTGAGCTCCTGCTGCATCTCAAGGCTCGTGTGCATTATTGCCTGCCAGTGAGGCTCGGGGATCCTCCACTCCGGTGCAGGCTAGCGATCCCTGCAGTTTGCTGTTGCTGCTTTACCCTCAGCACCCGTTTGCCTGCAGGTTGTACACCCCAGTCGAGGAGCTGCCTGCTAGCATGCGCTATATTGCAACGCTCGCAGCAAGTATTCTATTGAGACAATGCTAATTCACGCAATTAGGTTAGCACTTGAACAGCGGAGAAATACTTGAGCTAACCCTGTTTGTATGCTGACACTTTGCATGGTACCACTAACCATAGTATGCATGTTGACACTGTTCTTGTTACCAGTTATCAGACGATCATGTTTCCTTTACAGCATATGTAAAGTGCCTAGACAGAGATTAAGTTCTCTGAGGGTGCTATACAAATGTATTGTTAGTATACTTATCATTTTTGTGGGCACCTCGAAGCAATGTAATAGATATTGAAAATGTGTCCCATTATCGTGTTTAAATAAATAAATAAAATAAATCCTAGCTGATTAAACAGCCTCTTTTGTATAGCGACAGAAGAGCCTTTACGGCTATCACCACCGCTTGCAGTGGTGATAAAGGACCGCCCACCGCAGGAATCGAACCCACGACCTCGGGACCGAGGTCGTGAAAGCAACTGCCTTACCTAGTGTGCCATCACGGCTCACATCACATCGTCATAGCTCCCGTGAGAGATTCCCAATGCATGAGCCCTGGCAGAAGTAGTGGCATCCAGGATTGGATTTGAATGGTAATAGAAGCGGGAATGGGAATGAAAAGTCGAATACCGAATAGTATGGTCACTGGTGAAGCTGTATTTTCTGGCTGGCTGGTGGAACACCGGCCACCTGGCCGGCAGTGAATCTTGTTCCGCTCTTTAGTCTCACGGTAGACATACTTTGGCTGCTGTGCTTTTGTAAATCTGTGGCTGTAGCACCCCTTAGTTAGCTTGCCTGAGGCTGATGAAGACGTAGTATATTACTTAACTCGGTATGCCTGCCTATGACCTAATTAATGAGCACGGCAGCCAATGTCCAGGGTCAGTGAGTGCTGCGTTTCTCAAAGCCATTTTGCTGCTCTGTGATGAGCAGTTGCCTGCGGTCTCTCGTGAATGCTTATGCGTACACACAAGCTATTCTCATCACACCACCCACCGTAATTCATCCCTTTGGTTGCACAGCCTTCTTTGCCTCCCTCCCTCCTCCCTCCTCTCTCTCTCTCTCTCTCTCTCTCTCTCTCTCTCTCTCTCTCTCTCTCTCTTAGCTAATGTACTTGCATGCCTTTAGAGGCAGCTCACAGTGCTCTTACACCTACACCGGCACACCCGGACTTTCATACGATGCATACATGCACATGTGAGTTAGCATAGGTTCCAGGTCATGCACCTGCATCAGCATACCGGTGTATGTGCAATAGTCAATAGTGCAGACTATTTATCATTTCTAGCTTATGATGGACCCATGCAGAGACACGCTCTGCTGGGGGGAGGGGGAGTGAGACTCGTGGAAGCCGATACTTGTTGCCCCCACCTGGATGATCACTATGATTTGCTTTGCTGCCTCATACCTAGGTCGGTGCTGCGCTAACATATAATAGGCTGTACCTTGCATATGTCTGAGATATTAATAATAATAATAAGGCAGTTGTCTGGCACAGACGAAAACTTGCTCTCTTCCTAGAGATATACAGGTATGAGGTAAATAAATCTTAGCTTGCATGACCGAATACTAGGCCAAATACCGAGCCACACTGTCGGCAAACTGAACTGGTACAAGGTGCTCTCACTTCTCGACCCAGATCGTGGGTTCGAGTCCTGCAGCTGACAATCAGTTATTACCTGCTGTTAGCAGGATGATAGCTGCTGGCAGCAGGCTCTTCTGCTGCTATATAGATGAAGCTGTTGAATCAGCCTGCCTTTACTTTGCGCTCGAGTCGGTCAGGAGTGCTCAAGTGCCCATCGCCCAAGCCGGCCATCGGCTGGGCCAGTGGCAGATTACGTGAGCGCTATTGCGCTCCGACTACCTACCGGGTACGGGTCGTTGCCGCTTCGCAGGCTTGGCTTTTTGCAATCAGTCTGGGTGGGACCGAGTTTGGCGTCGTTGCTGGTCAAGTTTGACACAAGCGAATTGCCAGGAGAACCGCCTGTGCCTCTTTCTATTGCAAAAATCATCGCCGAACGATTATAGTTACCATGAAGAGGACAAAATCTCAGCTTCGTGGGGGGAGGGGAAGGTGAGCCCTCATCCCGGCACCATGTCTCCATGTAGCCCTGAGCAGCAGCAGCACTAGGCGCGGTTCGCTAGTTCCTAAAACTCGCTCCTGGTCTGCATCGCCGACCACCGCTCATGTCGGTCGGCCTTCGAGCTGCGAGCGCCTGCGAGCTTCAGCTCTTGCACCGAACGTCGGCGCAGCGCACTGTCGTTAGGTCGTGGCTAGCGCCCCTACTTTTCGTTGCTTTCCCAGCTCCCATACAACGAAGCGGTGTCAGACAAGTGCAGGGACCTGCTGAAAGGCTTGCTGCAGCGGCAGTCGGAGAAACGCCTATCGTTCGAGGCGTTCTTTGCACATCCGTTCGTCGACCTGGAGCACGCACCAAGCAAGGACAGCCTGCAGCGGGCGGTAAGCGCCGGCCGGCTCAGCCTGCCGAGAGAGCTGCCTCATTGTCGCTGTCCTCCAATGCAGCCTTGTCAGTGAAGCCCTAATAATAATAATAATAATAATAATAATAATAATAATAATGTCAGTAATAATGATGTGAATTGTTTATAACGCCCTAGAGCTAAATTTCTTTGTAGGCACTCTGCATATGCTGGACAGGTAGCTGTCCATTGGTTAGTGATAACGTGAGCAGTGTCAGCACGCTTTTGCCCACAAAGGACAAATCCCGAACACGAAGTAAATGCTGTGAGGAGCAGGTGGTTTTTAGCATCTTTTAAAATGTCAAGCTAGGGGATGTGCCGGCTTCAGTCGGGAGTGAGTTGCACCAAATGAAAGCGTCTCATCGCACCGGCAGGAAGACCTGCTAATGGTAAGTTAATTAAATCTAGATGGGACATCACAATTGAGCCAGCTTGGCTGTGGTATCTCGATCTCACCAGGCCTGAATTTTGCACTAGTACATAGCTGAAATAAACACAGGCTTGACTCTGAAACTGACATGGTCATCCAGTGAGGAGTCTTACTTTGGAACAGGACACTCAGATTGCGATCAGATGCTAAAGAATATACTCTGGCTCAACCCATTTTTAAGGTTAATGGTCCAATTTCCGAATAACACTAGGTTGCCCATAATGGTTGTATCGTCATTCAGTTTGTGACAGTTTGCTTCCATCCAAGCACAAATTTCAGCAATACAAGCTGCAAGGGAGTTGAGAGAGTTCTGCCTGCTGGAATGCTGGATGGGATCAAAGCACGATAGTCGGGATCAAAGCACAGGTACAGTTGTGTGTCATCTGCATAAAAATGAAACCCTAGAGCATCGGCAAGGGGTTGAGTATAAATTGTGAAATATGGTGGACCAAGCACAGATCCTTGTTTCTTTAGAGGCGCCTCGGATGACTACTGCCCAGTGACATCAATGCTCTGAAGTCTCCCACTAAGGTAGTACCTACACCGTTGCTGTGCAGTGCCAGTGGTGCCCAGATGAGATGAGAGAAAAGGATTTGGTGATCAATAGTATCAAGCCCCGCCAAAGATCTGGCAGAACTAGTAGGTTGACTTTACCTAATTCATCATTCCCGCAAAGGTCGTTATACACTTGAAGCAGTTTTGACTCTGCCGGGCGTTTAGCTCTAAAATCTGAATGGAACTTTCTAGGTCCGAAGTTTGATTTTGGAGTTATAGTAAGATTAATTGATTCAACAGCCTCATTTATTTAGCAGCAGAAGGGCATAAACGGCTATCATTGCCGCTTGCAGTGGGCGATGTGGGGTTGCCCACTAAAAGACTCGAACCCACAACCTGATTTTTGAAGAGCAGGCACTTTACTCTTGGCTTCAACTGGCCTGCCACCACACATTTCAGTGTCCTTGATAGGAGCGGCAGCAGGGAGACTTGGCAGAAGTTGCTTTAATTCTCCTGATCAAGTGCTGCCTTCCTAATGAGTGGCCTGGCAACAGCCTTTGTGAAAGATGTCCTTAACCTCGTGTTTCGGGTCCTGGCTTGATTGTGCACTGCGTTCTTGGTGTATCCAAGTGCTTTGTTTTACTTATTTTTTATTTGTCGGCCATCGTTCCCTCGTTCACAGACGAAGCTTGTCACGGCAGCTGTAGCTGCCGATGCTGCCAACGATCTGCCCACTGCCGTGAACCTGTACTGCAAGGCACTGGAGCACTTCGTACCTGCCATTGACTGTAAGTAAGGGGCCTCTTGGAGCCGCCGGATCCACAATCCTGGTCGCGCTCACGAAAGAGCGTGGCGGATGTGAGGTAGCTAGCTCTGGATCTCAGCCGCCGGTTCTACGCTCTGTTGGATGCATGCTTCCCGGCTGTTTGGGCATCCACTGTCTCCGGCCACGCGCTGTAGCTGCCGCCCACTCCCACTCGGCCTGCTGCTGCCATGTCCAGTCCAGAGCTGCCCTATCGTCAGCAACCAACTTGCTGAGCAGTGCCACACTCTGCCGCCACCGCAGCGATCTGTTCTGTGCCCTTGTGCATGCCGACAATGCTCGTTGCGTCGACCTCGGATCACGAGCTCGTCGTTGTTTATTTCGTTCAGATGAAACAGACGAACGGAAGCAGGCAGCCCTGAGGAAGAAGGTGGTGTTGGCTGCGCCAGCTGCCTGGTCGCAGGATTGCAGCGAAGGCACCTCTTGCTCTCTTACCTCGGCTCCTGTTTGAATCGGCGCTTTGCTTTGTCTGCAGGCTCAAGAATACATGAATAGGGCAGAAACTCTTCGAGACGTCATCAGATCGCCCAAGTCAGCTGCATCCCGGGACGCAGGCGAAGCAGCATACCATGAACTAGGTATGGTTAAGCTGGCTACCCGAGGGCACGCAGCCGTGCTGCTGTCATGTCCAAGGGAAGGGGCTGGTGTGGTCTTCTGTCACCTGTCTTCTTGGCGATTTGTCTGCATAGGATTTATAATGGCGACTTGTCTGCATAGGAGAAGCTCATGCATTGCGACTGGGTAAAAGCCTGGTGGCGGCGCAATGCAGCTGGCTGCAGATAGGATGCGCTCCCTGCCTGCGCATTCCTGATTCGGTCGGCCGCTGCCACTTGCTGGCACGGGTCAAGGTCATGCGCTCCTGCCCAGTCATAAAAATGAACTTGGTAAGATTGAGACGTGCTTACTGTGCATTGCGTGTGGGAGGAGCTCTGGTGACACTCCGCGTGCTTGAGTGAGTATGTGTCGTCCTGGTCTCGGGAGTTGAACCCGTACTACTTTGTGCACCTTAAGCAACCATGTAGCGATTTTCTATGGTCGGTGCAGCCGACAGCTCGGCCTCGGGCAACGGCATCGTTTGTAGAGAACGAGCGGATACCTCGCCATCACTGTCGATTCGTCACGGCCGAGCATTGAAAGATTCAGATGATTAGGGTTAGTCGCACAGGAGTGTTGGCTATTTTGTGCCGTGCCAGTCGTGCTCGATCGAGATTGTCGATTCGAGCGAGCCATAAGGGGGGGGACTATCGGGAGCAATCATGCTTGTTCAAGAATCTGAGAGCTGAGAGGAAGGCATGCACAGCCGAGCAGTGACCAGACATTAAGCCCATCCAGGGTTCAGGCAGCGTAGCGCCACTTGATAAAGGTGCCGTATGCACGGTAGACCCCTGATATGCTGGTAGGCCGACATCTCATGATGCAGCGCATGGGCGGAGGTGGGGAGTGAGAGCTTGCATCAGCAATGGAGCGACCGCCGGAGAGGTGGGAGGTGAGGTACTGGGCCTTTTCAGCAGCACGCCTCACGTTGGTGCAATAACGTAATCACAGTACACGAATGTTAAACGAGTGTGTGCAGCATGTGACACGCAGCAAAGCAGCATGATGTAAACACAGTAGAACATTTTAGTCATACATAGAGTCCTTTCCCCACGAATAGTGTATACCTGTATCCGAAGCGTTGTCTTTATCAGGCAGAGAGCAGGGCATCGTACTGCATCGTACTACATCCTAAAGAGGAGCCAGAATTTTTATGGGGCGAGGGGCACGGCAAGACCAGCAAGATTTCTATGTAGGCTGCGCTAGACTAGGAAGTAACGAAAAATTACAGTACACAATCCTATTGTTTATTTGACGCAAACTCGGCGGTTGCTCATCGAGTAACAGTAGAACATACTTTCATTGTTAGTGACAGTTAGTGTGCGGCAGTGTAGGAATAGTAGGTGGCCCAGGTCACTGTTCCCCCTTTAGCTAGTCAGCAACCCCTTTCCCACCTGGCTCTGTCGACACTAATTACACCGATGCTATACGTCTAGCTTGCCACCTTAGCTGCTCACAAACGGATCTGTTCTCATTTTCCGAGTGGCGATTGTGTGGTTTTGCCTGCAACCTAACCTGTAAAACGGATGTGAACTTTTGGACGAGGTTTTGCTTTTTTAGTGTATCCATCCTTTATGATTACCACATGGTGTGTGCGTGTGAGCGTGCGCGTGTGCGCGCGCGTGTGTGTGTGTGTGTGTGGTCACAATTAACGTTTGGCTGCTTGTTTTGTGGGGGGAGGGGAGGAGCAGACCGTGGCTGGCCGTGACCCAGTAGTCAGTGGCCGTTCAGCCCTCAGCAGCTCGTGCATGGTTAAGTTTGCCTGCTTTTGGGCTGTCGTTTTTGTTGCTTACTCACTGTGTCACTCACCAGCTGTCGCTGTGCTTTGCTGGGTGGCTTGGCATCCCTCGACCGCTGCTTCTGCTTCTTCTTGTCTGAGCCTTCAGCCTGCTCTACTTTTAGTCACTTTATCGAAATCGTCGGGCCTGACACGGCTGACGGCAGCTGTTGAGACTATGGGCAAGCTTCGCAGCGAGGTGAGTGGTGTCTTGAGAGAGTGTGTGCACCACACCAAGCCATCAAGCAGTGGAGTAAGGAGCACTGTGTGAGTTGCAACCGATCATTTTTTTTGTCCAGTTACTCCTTTCGTGTGCAGCTTCTGCATCGACAAAGTCGAGTTTGCCATGTTTCGGAAGTGGAATCGTATGCAAGCTTCATCCTCACATTGGCCGCCTTTGCCGGGCTTGGCATCCTTCCTGTACTGCATAAGTGAAGTGTCTTAGAAGAGATTTATGTCTCTTAGGGTGTTATATAAGCGCCTGATTGTTATTGTTATTGTTATCTTGTAGTTGGCCTAGATAAGGCTTAAGGTGCTATCGTACTCACATCGCTGTCATGCTTGTCTGCGTTCACTGAATGAACAGTGGAATGAGTGCAGTTTTTGTACTGCATGACAAGACTCTGTGAGCCATAACAGCATGCCATACAAGCATCTCAGCGAATTACCCTTGAACTTAGCCACCAACCAGGTCCACTCAGCGAGTCCAAGTGCGAGTGAAAGTAGATTTATAGAAACTATCAAACCGTAGGAACGCATTCCTGAACGTAAAGTAGCTACTGAAAATGTGTAGAAAAAGTTAAGCCTCACTTCTTATATGCAGGTCACTGATCAAAGTATTGTATGTATGTTGATAATACACACACTGTAAGGAAAAGTGAGTGTTTGCCGTGGCTAGCCCTGATTTCATGCTAAGTGTGGCTTGCCACTCCTTGTTACTCATTTCAATTAGGGTGATATTTGTTAAATCAGGGTAAGATCCTGAGTCTAAAATCGACATCCTGTGTGCAATTAGTGAGCCGCTTGCTGACAGCTCTGTGATGATGTCATGCTGCTAGTTTACTAAGTGTCGATACGGGTAATGTTCACTTAAATCAAGATGAGATTAGCAACCTGAAATCAAAAGTCTCGGCACTGCTGCCACCTGCACAAGTGAAGAGGAATAATGCGCAATGGGCGAAAAGGTTAAGGAAATGTGAAGATGGACCTTGCAATACAAGGTCGTCATCGATCGACTGTCATTGACGATCCTCTGCAATTTACACTAGTTGCATGTCTATGTCTCTTTCCACTTTGAATGTAAGCGTTCAAGTATTGCTAGAGATCCTGTGGTTATATCTTGAAAACCCGTCGAACTCCTAACTAGCATGCATTTTTAAATCAGCTGTTTGCTGCAAAGAACTACATAGGAGTCTATTCTAGCTTTTAACATTTTTAGTAAGGCATTGGAAAAATTTCCCAGGATGCCCACGTAAATAATAAGTTGTACTGGTCCAACGTCTCAGTTGCTTGTCCTCGAGCTCACAACAGAACAGTAGAGGAGAGAAATGCGGGCAGACAGCAAGTCACAGAGCTAGATCAGCAGACAGAGAAAATTGACAGCGATGCCCTTGTGCTTTATTTTAAGAGGACTCATGAGTATCGGGTGCGCCATTACCAGATGTGCTGGTCTTTTTTGAGGCGAACATAACCGATCGTTTGTTTACTTATTCTCAGTGTGCTTGTGTGAACATGTGTGCATTGGTGTGTGCGCACATGCATTCAGGGCTTCAGGTGCTTGGCTTGCTGTACGTAGGGCACCATACCTCAAGCCGTGTTCTTGCTTGTAGTGTGCCGGAGCTGGAGGCAGCCGTGATGAGCTCAACAAGTATCAGCAGAATTTGGAGGTGCTTATAAAGCTATCTCAAGGCAAGTGAGAGTGTCTGCAGGCTCTGCATCCTTTTGTCTGCACTCCCTTACCCTTCGTGAGAGCCCATAATATTATGCAGTCAGTCAGGAGCACATTTAATCCATAAAATTTGAGGGCTATCATTTTGCTTTAAATGAATGCTAAGGTGTGAAAGAACTAGGAAACTAGAAAAGAACTAGGAAAGTGGGGAGAGCAGATATCATTTATAGAGAGTGGTTATGTATAAGAATGCTGCCCTTAAAGCTTTGATCAGTCCCATTTCCATTTTCAATATTTAAGTATTCCAAGTATATTAAGTAGTTTTAAGTATTTCAACCTAACAGTCAGTAGTCATGGGTCAGTGCATGCTTTGATTTGCTATGATAGCCGATTCCTGTACCTAAGAAGTAGTCATGCTGATGGTCTGTGAACTATCGGATTGTTATATGCAGGTATATATATATATATATATATATAGATATATATATCTACTTAAGCACGGAAATATTTTGACGGTCTAGATTTGATCGATGAGCAGCTATTCGTAAGGCGCCCTTCCCTGACAAGAGTGGATCCTGGCTGTTGGATCTGTTTGCTGACCATTGGGTTACCAAATAAGAATTGTCACATAAAAGCGAAAGTTGTCTGCAATATGACAAAACTGACTCAAAAAACTTTAAAAATCTTTTAAAATAGCATTTTGGCCAGAATAGATCATCAAAAAATACTAGCTGATTTAGCAGCCTCATTTGTATAGCTGCAAAAGAGCCTTAAAGGCTAGGCTTGTCTGTCGTGAGCATCGCAGTTGCCACATCACACCACTTCTCGCCGACCTGCACTGGCTACCAGTCAAGCAACGGATCGACTTCAAGGTTTGTCGCTCACTTTTAGGTCACTTCATTCTTTGGCTCCAACCTATCTCTCAGATCTGCTCCCTCGCCATGCCAAGCATCGTACCACCACCTGCTTTTCGGAATCCAACAGTTTACCAATCCTTTGGAGACCGTGCATTTAGTTCGAATGCTCCCAAAGCCTGGAACTCCCTCCCGACTTGTGTCACAACATCCCCTGACTCGACCACATTTAAAAAGAACTTAAAAACACACCTATTTAGGACAGCATTTAGTGGGTCCCTGTGATTCGTTCTGTATGTGCTTATGTGTGCTGACAGTGTGCATGCTGCCAGGAACCACACCTGCATGCTGACCCTGTGCATGTCACTCCTAACCATGTTATTCATGTTGTTCATCAAGCATGACATTACTCACCATTCAATTGCATTTCCCTTTGCAGCAAATGTAAAGCGCCTAGAAAGAGATTGAGTTCTCTGAGGGCGCTTTATCAAGTGCACTATTATTATTAATATTATTAAAGGCTAGTACCACCGCTTGCAGTTGCCAATAAAGGATCACCAACTGCAGGATACGAATCGAAGAGCCGTCGCACACCGTAACCTCCTGGACTGTCTGTCACGTGTCTGTCTGGGCTATCACGGCCGCATCAAGAAACGACCCTTCGTTGGCTCATTCCAGAACCTTAAGGCCACTCACTAGCCGGAAGTGAAAAGCCAAACCACTGAGCATTATAATAATAATAATATACATTTGTATAGGGTCCTGAGAGAACTTAATCTCTTTCTATGCACTTTACATTTGCTGCATAGGAGGCATTATCGAATGGTTAATGGTAGCATGCTCAATGTCAACAAGTATGACATGGTTAGAGGTGACATGCACAGGGTCAGCATGCAAATATGGTTAGTGGCAGCATGCACAGTGTCAGCACATAAGCATATAAAGGACGAATTAGATGGACCAACTAAATGGTGTGATAAATAGATGTGTTTATAACTTGTTTTTAAATGTCGTTAAGTCAGGGGATGCCGTGCAGCTAGCAGAAGTGAGTTCCAGGCTTTGGGAGCATACAAACTAAAGGCACGGTCTCCAAAGGGTTTGAGGTTTGTACGAGGTATCGGTAAGCAGTTAGTTTCCGAAAAGCTGTTGGTATGATGCTTAGCCTGGTAGGGGAGTAGTTCTGGTAGGTAGGCTGGAGCCAAAGAATGAAGAGACCTAAAAGCAAGTGACAGAACCTTGAAGTTGATGCTTGACTGAGAGCCGGTGCAGATCTTCGAGAAGTGGTGTGATATGGCAACTGTGACACTCACAAAAGACAAGCCTAGCTGCAGAGTTTTGCACCAGCTATAAGCACCTGATTGCACAGGCCGATAGACCAGCAAGCAGTCAGTTACAGAAGTCGAGATGGGATGTCACAAATGCAGGGACCAATTTAGATGTGGTATCCCTGTCTAAGCAAGCTCGAATTTTTAGCAATATAGCTGAAAGTAGGCCGACTTGACTGTGGAGCTGATGTCTAATTGAAATGTCACTTTGGAACATTATACCTAGATTTCGTGCAGATTCAACAGGAGATATGCTGGCAGAGCTGATTTTGAGTGTTGGGTTTTCCCATTTCTGACTCGCACATACTGTTTATTTTGCATAGAAAGGCCTCTCAGTCCTGCCGAAGGTCCGGCCGTATTTTATCCGTAGCTTCGTGATGGGTTAAAATAGGGTTAAAATATTGTACTGTACAAGGCTGGACACAGGTACTGTCAAAGTGCTACTACTCTATCAAGACCTCGGAGTGATGTTTTCTACAACGTGAGAAAGGTATTAAAGGCTGGGAACCCCGAAAATGTGGGACGGTCATACTGACCTTGGGCTACCTAAACGGTAAAGCACCATCCTCAAGTTGAAGGCGTTAAGGACTACTTTGCTTCGGCAAGAGCTCAAGCACCAAGTTTGCAAGCATCACCTGGGAAGTGATTTAACTGTGACATCGTCAAAAGACGATTATATGAGGCCGATCTTTAGTGCCTCTTACCTACGTCAAATATTCCCTATGCATCTATAGCATGGTACTCTCTGCCTGCTGATATCACATCCCCTGGCTTGATGTAGAAAGCTAAAAGCTCTCCTGCTCCTCATAGCGTAGGCTTCATCCGTGTGAACCCTCCTCTGTGTACTTGTGTCAGCTTCAGTTTGTGCTTGCTTTAGTATTGTTATTATTATTATGTCTATGCAGCTTTTAGGGCAGTTACTGTTGTTAAATAATGCTTATAAACAGTGTAGGCTCTCCTAGGCAGCAATCGGAAACGTCTTGTAATAGTCCTCCATTCAGTGTAAATCGAAATCTGTTATATGACTCAATACTTCAGGCTTTGACCCTAGTCTGGGTTTTTTAAGTCAACTGTGTTTTTTGCTGTAATCAAGATGTCGCGGCTGTATAAATCTTGTCAACGAACAGTAGGGTTATAATCACTACCTTCATGCGTGGATTGCTGTGGGCTTCTGTGTCCAAGGTCGTTCGTTTAGTTGGCGGGTTTCCCGTGTATATGTACACTGTGCTTCGTGTACTTAAGGTATTACAGCTCTTCAAACTTTGTTCTTGTGTTCCTGGACTGGGACTTATTTTCAAAGTATTTCTTTTTAGAATTGGACCGTGGCAAGATGAAAGAGTTGCTGCTTCTCTTGGTATTCGAAATTCACATTGCATTGCAGCTTACTTGCACTGCTGATTTATGCACCGTATGTCTTGTTCTGTCATTTGCATGCGACAGTCATATTTTTCTTAATCACATGGCTGTAACAATCTGATACACCCCACTGGTGAACCTTGTAGCAGCTAATATTGCATTTTTGCAAGAATTTCGTAGGAATCGTTCAGTGCTATCTTATGGCCTGACGACAATGTGTTGGTTGACCCTCTTTATGCTCAGATGTGCCTCACATGTAAATTCTCTTAGTTTTGACCACCCTCCAAAAATTTTTTTTATCTTAATTATTGATGATAGATTCTTTTGGAATTCAAAACTACTCGTACCCGGAAAGTGCTTATCCTTTTTAAGCTGTGAGATAAAAATACACGGAGAAGCATCAGAAATACATGTACATGACAACTGTATAAAGCCAGCCCATTATGGATTCACAGATGGGCTGTGGCCACCATTTTTTCTCAATGCAGAAAATATACCGTAAGAGGCTGAATTTAAGTCATTCTTCCGGAAGAAGTCTTTTTTCATTCTATGACAGGCTGCAGGCACCCTATTGCTTACTGCAGGTGAGGGCACTGTTTGCTAAAACTCTTCCGCTGCCATGCGAATGAGGCTGTTGAACTAGCCGACTTTTAATTGTATAGGTAAAATATTTCTATATGTAAAAATATACTGATCCGATTCGATTTCCCTTTATATTAAGAGGAAAATCGTTCATGAATAGTTCGGTCATTTTGGGTTGAATTCTCGAGTGCCGTTTTTCTTTGAAAAAACTTAAGTGGCTCACATCTCCGTATGTCTGGCTTAGCAGTGGGCTTGGTTTTCTCATGGTTTTCACTCGTTGGCTGCGTGGTTTCCCGTGCTGCTATTACATAATCTATAACTTTGACAGTTCTGTAGTGTGGCTGGCACAGTAGCGAAGCGAATGGCTTTGTGGGTTTGCGGCGACCTTCTGTCTGTGTCTATTCTTCATCTCTTGTTATCTAGTTATGGAGGCCCTGTCTATGAGTCTTGCCTAAAACGGTATGGATTGTTTGGCACTCAAGGCGTCACTGCTGCCTCCCATACCTGTTTTAACTTGGATTATGTGGCAACTTGCAACCCTTTCGCTGCTGTGTCGGCTCTGATCGATTCTGTTTGTTATCACTATAATAATAATAATTATTATTATTATTATTATTATACATTTGATATAGCGCCCTCTGAGAACTCAATCTTTTTTTATCCACTTTACATTTGGTGCAAAGGAATTATTATTAAACAGCTTGCAAGTCACATTTTGCTTGCAATTCACATACCCTACGACTATTTAGGGCAGTATTTATTTGGTCTTTGTGATTCGTCCTTTATGTGCTTATCCATGCTGACACTTTTGCATGCTGCCACTAACCACACTTGCATGCTGACCCTGTGCATGTCACCCTTAACTATGTTATTCATGTTGTTCATCAAGCATGATACAACTCCCCACTCGATCGTGTTTCCTTTGCAGCAGATGTAAAGCGCCTAGAAAGGGATTGAGTTCTCTGAGGGTGCTTTATTAAGTGTATTATTATTATTACGATCTGTGCACAAATAATTATGGTACTAATATGCTCACGGCACAGCAAGCTATAAAAAATGCATCAAAATTCATTTTAGAAAAGTCCAATCTGATAGTCACTTCTAGCTTTCGAATTATAATGAGATTCTGTAGTTGTGAACCATTGGCAAAATCGTGCTCTGGTATTTTGGGAGTTTCCATGTCAACTTGGCATTATACTAAGCGCCTGGTTAGAGTTTCAAGTTCTCTTAGGGTGCTATACAGTGAATTGTGTTCTTTTATATTTGCATGGCCTACCTAGGTTTGGGAGAAAGCTTTAATCAAGCATTTATTATAAGAAAGAAAATATGTTGATGGCCACTTCGAATTACTTCACATTAGTGAAGGGTCTTTGTTATCCAAACTACTATAACTCTCCAAATCGACTTTACCTGCATATTTCCTATAGCCTTTCCCGCGAATCTGGGTGTTCTCTTCCACAATGACTTGTCACCAGTTGACCAATTAGCTCTAAAGGGAAGTCTGCCTACTTTCACCTATGTAACTTTGCAAAATTGTGTGATTGTTTAGGTAAGGACTTAGCAGCCAAGCTAGTCAATGCATTTCTCACATCCCGACTAGACTTCTGTAACAAACAACTTGTAGGTCTTCCTGCCTGTGCAGTAGCATGCTTTCAGTTAGTGCAAAACTCGGTAGCCAAGCTTATCTGTCGGAAATGCTGCAGCTGCCACATTACACCGCTGCTCATCAGTCTGCACTGGCTGCCTATTATCAAGCAGCATAAAGACTTCAATATTCTGTCACTCACCTTTAGGTCCATCCACTCTCTAAGCTGCCCATCACACAACCTGCTCTTCTGACTCTGATTCTGATTACTCGTGCCCACCCCTCTCGAACTTAAAATTACTCGGAGACCGTCCCTTCAGTCACTATGCTCCCAAAGCTTGGAGCTCACTACCGACTAACATCGACAGCATTTTCAAAAAGAAGCTGAAACCTGCCGTACAGCCCTGCTCTGTCCGAGTGAATCGTCCTTTTGTGTGGTTTTGCCCGATGAAATGATGTGCCGGTCGTGACTATGGCAACAACTAATTGCCACATCAGCATGTTTTTGTTAAGTGCTCCACAGGACCTGCCATTTTTCCTGCATGTTTTGCTTACCTGTTCCTGAATGAGCCAGTGTTACTAACGAGGGTTCTACTAACCAGCCGCCACGAGTCTTGTATCTGCTATTGCATGTTTATTTTAGCTTGATTATTGTGTGCTTTCGCATGCTTGCCTAAAGGATGTACGTGGTTTTCATTGACTATTGGACATTGCTTCACTTGCAGTAAGTTTTAAAGCACCTCAACTGAGATTGTTCTTTTAAATTGGTATACAAATGACATTATTATTATTATTACCTTCGAATTTTACTATAGACTGTCTGTAGACGGCTGGTGATTCTAAACTGTTTGCTCAAGTGCTAGTATGTGTTAGTTTATGTAGACACACAATGAGTGCATCTGGCGTTATGAGTGGCTGAAAATGGCAATCTGTAGCTTAGGCGCAGTTGAGAGGTTCAGTGGTCCTTCCTCTTATTCCTACCCTGATGGAGCCGCCACAGCATCAGCTTCTATAGCTGTAACCTGTGATGGCTGGCACGGCCACGGTTTAGGTTTGGCCAGCGGTCAGGCGTCAGAGGTGGAGCATCAGAGCTGTTTCATCTAGGGAGGGCAAGACAGGAAAGTAAGGGAAAATGGTAGTGCACAATTATTGTGCTCATTCGACACGAACTTGGCAGTTGCTCATCGAGTGGCAGTAGAACATAATTTCGTCTTTGGTGACAGTCGGAGGAGGGGTAGGGTAGGAATAGGGGGCGGTCCAGGTCGCCGCCCTTCTATAGGTTGGGAGGCAAATGCCCCTCCCCGTGCCCCTGGCACTGATACTACTTGGCATAAACCTGGGTTTGCTCGTTAAGCTGCCTGTCTCGGCTTGAGCACTCTGCCACTCAGGCTGCTGGAACGCTGAAGCTGGAATGCTAGAGCCTTCGATGTGGCAGAACTGTATTTCTTGTTTAGCTGCTTGCATGTCAGCCTGTAAACAGGCGCATTCACTTAGTAGCAAATTAACAGATTTTCTAGACTGTCAACAAATGTAGAAATTGTGTGGCCAATTTTTAAATTATTCCTTCTATTGAAATAGATCCATCACTCTACTCCAATCAGCATCTAACTCAGAGCATGGCTATCCTCTTAATCGTGTTCCAGGGCATGATTGAGTGTTTTTATGCAAGCCAAACTATGGCAAACCTGCTTTGACCTTGAATGTCTTGCTGTTCTACTCAAGACACGCCCAAAGGACACCTCATTCGATTTTTTTCTATGCAGATGAGTTCCAGCTCTACCAGTTCGGTCATCATCGTCGTCATCATAGTCGGCCTCAGCAATGGATTAGCACGCCTAACTGGCATGTGTTCTTGGATATAATCAAATTTTCCAAGGCCTTAAAATGACTATATATTAACCCTGGTCATTGGAAAACCTAAAATAGCAATTCAAGTTAATAAGCTTGCCGTTGCAATGAGGAATTAGTGATCAGGCGTCAGAGAATGCTTGAAATCTGTATCTTTTTTGACAGCCACCCCGGTTTTGAAAAGTTCGTTTAAAAGAATGGCTGCTCAGTCCATTTTTGCGCCCAGATAATTGAGCAAGTGTTTTGCCTCGAAAACCTTGACGGCTGAGTTAATCGATGCCGTCGTCTTTCTAAGGATTGATTACCGGAGGTTTTTAATTATGGGTCTCTGCAAAGGCTTAAGGCCACTATAGTATTCAATATGGCAGCAGTCCGACTTTTTCGTCGATTCCCTATAAGAAAATTCTCATTCCTGAGCCTTTAATCTCAGTCTCAGCCCCTCAGGCTGAGTGAGCATCGGAGGCCTTACAAATTCTCAGGGCCTCATCATGACCACCTTGCCACGTGGCCACCTCATCGCCGAGTCTTCTTGCTGTTCCACGCATGCCTTAAAACTATTGATGGATATATCGGCTTTGCAGGGTCCGACCTGTGTAGCTCCTTGCCAGAGTGGTCATGCCGAGACTGCGTCAAAGAGCTCCTTTCAAGCTGCTTCTCTCCTTCAATGAATCAGCTTCTTGTCTTTCAAGTCATCTTGCTCTGCCTTACTAAACCGTGCAGTTGTAACTGTCTAAATGGATAAATATATATATTGCTCGTAGTCGAGTAGTCAGTTTGTGCATTTGAGCAAAATAATAATGATAAAAATAACAATACATTTGAGCAGCATCATAAGAGTACTAAATCTCACTCTAGACACTTAAAAGATTGCCCTATAGTCACGTGACTGTTGTGGCAGAAAATTGACTCCTGCCATTTCAGCTGCTGCAGCATGGCAGTAGAGACTAATAGAGCATTAGAAATGGTCAGCGGTGAAAAGTATCTCCACTTATAAGGCATGGAATCCGTGGATCAACCAATATTGACTTGCTCTCAAGCTTTCCTTCTACTTTTATGCCATGATATCCTCCTCAGTAGACCATTTCATGAATGAGGCTCACATCAGTGATACCTACTGAATCAGGACAAAGCTTGGTAGAGGGTGGTTGCTGGTCATTGTTTTTGTTGTGTTTGTTGTAAGCAAGTATGCTCACAAGTTTTAAACCGAAATGTTCACATGTGTGCAAATGGACTCAATTTTCAAAGGGGCATGTGTAGGCGATTTGGAACTTGAGTTAGTGCATTAGCTAAGTTTGTGCATTAGCTTCTCTTGGTTGGTTTTGTGAAACATTTAACTTGGTCCAGGTGCAAGATTGCCTAGTGGCTGCACATAAAGAGATGGCCAAAAAATCCACACACCCCAGAAATCCAGACAAACGGTTAGATGTTGCAGAGTTTTACTTGAGTCCATGAAATCAATTAAATCTGATGAATCCACTAAATCTTAGTTCATCGTCCTGTCCTGATGGTGCTACATAGTATGCTTCGATCATGGCGACCACATCGGAAGCTGGAAGTTTCTTTTAGACATTGCAAAAAAAAAACATGCTGATTTGATGCTTTTGCACCTGCTTAGGTAACCAATATGGTGGCCTACATTATGTACTATCATGTTACTAAGTAAGTTTTATTCCGACGACATGCAGCTGTACCTGTGCTGTGATCCATCCCTGCCCTCTAGTGCCTTTTCTTCCTCAAAATTTCTCAACTTCCTTGCATCCTATGTAGCTGACATTCGCACTTGTATTGAAGCAAGCTTTTCAAAGTTGAGCAAGAATGCCCAACCCTCAAAGTCGGTTCGGCAACCATATCTCTTGTAGCACTAGCACGGAATCTTTTCGCCGTCTTCCAAAATGACCTTTTACTAGATGACCGCTTGAGCTCTGCAGTCAAGTCTACTTACTTTTCTGCCACATAACTTGGCAAAAACTCGGGTCTGCATAGATGGGGGCTCTGCAGCCAAGCTGGTCCATGCATTGGTGACGCTTGTCTCGACATATTTAAGTCACCACTTGCATATCTGTCTGCCTGTGAAATAAGACACTTACAGTTGGTGAAAACTCTGCAGCTAGGCTTGTCAGTCTTGAACAACGAAGCTGCCACCATTGCACCACTTTTCAACGGCCTACACAGGCTTCCCATTAAGCACCAAATCAACTTCAGTGTTTTGTCACCCACTTGTATTCCGCTTCATTCTCATGCTCTTTGCCCAACCATCAGAAATACTTTAAGGTCAGGCTTTGCAGCATACCACCCATTCCTCCGACTCAAGTCGTTTAGCTGTATTTATAAAGACCCTAGAATCTTTTGGAGACCGTGTCTTCGGATCCTCGGCTCCCAAAGCCTGGAACACATACTAACTACTAGTGTCACGACGTTCCCTCGAACTGACGTATTTTCAAAAGAAGCTACAGCCCTCCTGTTTCTCTTAACATTCAATATGTCCATGTATATTGTCTTTTTTGTGTTTCTAGTAGCTGAAATTGTTCATTATTTCACTGAGCAGTTGACACACTTTTTTCCAGCATATGTCAAATGCCTCGAACGAGATTTTGATCTCTTAGGGTGCTATACAGATGTTTTATTATGATGTGAATGCTAAGTTCTGGTGCGATTTTGTTGGCCATGCGTTCATAAAACACTGGATTATTTCATGCTTTTTACGCTATCTGAATTTCTTGAGCTTACTTTCTATAATTCCTGCTTTATTGTTCTCATACAAATAGCTTATGCCCGTGAAAATACACGGGAGATTTCAGTGTAGCATTGCAATGTGTGCCTGAATTCTACTGACCTAATGGTAAGCCCAGCCTAGCTGGTGAGCCTGGCCAGCTGTCTTGCAAAGACTCCTTACCACGACGTGGGCCGTGAAGGGCTTGAATCTCACCTTCAGTCTCATTCTGTTTTTGACCTTGTCATAAGAGTTGTCGCATGCGGCGTTTCTGTGAGCTTCTTCAGTGTGGCACTGAAGGGCTTCCTTTGATGCTCGTTTTTTCTCGTTATCTGCGATAGGTCCACTTATATTATGCCTCCTTTGTTCGTTTTGTGTCCGATTCGTCGCTGTGAAAACTCGCCGGTCCACTCTGGTCCACTCTGCCGGGCAGAAACCACAGCACAGTGAAGAAGATCGTGCATCTCCGTCGCTTACCAGAGGCACGTGGGGCACGGCTTCCGGTTGGTCAAGCAGCCTCTCTGGGACAGCTTTTCAATATGCCAACTGAGCAGAAAATTATCTCCCCCCTTTTTTTACCCTCATTACTGTACCGTCGTAGTGCGACTATTAATATCCAACCAAGGACTCTAAAAGACCTTACGTCAACGACTGTGACAGGCAGACCAAGTAACTCGCTAATAAACATAGCTTGCTTTTAAAGGTAGATTTGTGCACAAACCACCTACGGCTGCTAGTTGCCTCCCCGGAATTATTGTAAGTCTGTGAAAAAACGTCTTCAATGGGAACTATGTTTATGCATATGCATGGCTGCTCACATACTTATGCAAAGTCCAAAAAAGTAAGTAGGGTAATTTTTGCATTTGCACCAGGGAATTATGTCTGCACGAATTTTTAGACAGACAGAATGTTAATTTAGATAGTGCCAGCTGCAGGGTATCGCCTGTCGAACGCCAAGATGCATTGTAGCATCCTCCCGTGTGGCATGCATGCGCAGTGCCCCAAGTGCCACTTGGACACTTCGGACTGCCTCTTACGATACAGTTTGCAAGCGAGCAAATCCTGCCACAGAAAGGATTTGAATGGGGGAGGGGAAGCTTGTGGTCCAGAATTAATTAGATTTACAGCTGCAATGCCAAAACGGCCCATCTCACTCGCTGGCTGCTCGGCCGGCAGCAACGCGTCAGGCATGAGCACTCAATCACGTAGGGGGTCGCAAGTGCGCCAACAGCAGCAGCACAGCTGCGCTGGCTGCAGAGGCGCCGACCTGCTGACCTGCTGCAACGCAGCTGCATCATATTGGGAGGCCCTGCCAGGATCTGAGTCGTGTGGCGTTCACGACCCGTGGCTGCTCGGGCGCGGGCCTCGCTGTGCAGCGGTCAAGGCTAAGCCGCACCGAACTCGATGAGGCTGACTGCTGCCGGGCCGAGCGGATGAGCCGTTTAATTCTGGCTGCAGCTTTAAAGGCACTCGAGCCTCTCGGACGTTGTTACGCTGACTTCACAAGGCCTGCCTCGGCTTGGCTCCTTCATACCTAGCTGAACTGTTGTTGCACACAAGCTTCAGCCTCCTTTTGCCCACAGATCCTGTATGGACAATAAATTAGCTGTCCCATTTCTCTGCTTACAGACTGTTGGCGACAGAAGCTTTTGCTCTGCAGGTCCTAGACTGTGGAGCTCGCTTTCGTAACTCTTGCACAACGGCATCTGCTCTCCTGCTGCCGACTATGGCACATCCTCTCCAACGGCCCTGAGCTGCTACTTCCATGCTGCTCACTACCTCAACTGCTCTCCTGACTCTGCTACGCTCTCCTTTTTCACTATGTTTCGTGAGATGAAGTCGGTTGGCTACCGAATGCGTACCGAAAGCCGCTTAGTCTTTAGAGTGCTCTCTACCAAACTCTTCTGCATAACACCCACATAGTCGTTATGGCTTTGTGGAGTTACATATGGAGATATATTGCATTACACGATGTGGGTACTGGCAAAATGTGTCAAGGTGCATCGATGACCCGAAGCCTGATACGTGGGGTGCAAATTATAGACAATGTTGCTCAAGCACTGAAAGCTAGTCGAGCGGCCAAGCAAGAGTAGTCGATCCACGAATAAGTGGAAGCATTGATTGGATCTGCATTGCGTTCTGTTTGGTTCTGCACGTTGGGATTGCTCTTCGAGGAGCAGTCACTTCGGCCTCGAATGTAGCCATCTGTTTTTTAAGACCCGGTGAATGAATGGACGTTTAGCAGGCAGCATGCATGGATTGACAATATACATGATTGCATATTAAGTTTGCATCAACTTACTAATGGGCACTTGCATCTACTTGCTGTGAGTACTGCCGATGCAGCCTTAATTTTGATAACTGAAATTCTTTTGAAGCACTGCCTATCAGTCAATACGCATGCTGCTGAGCCTTTTGGTATGATCGTTCTTTTGTATCCAGACACAGCGCCTTTCATTTTGTATTCTAATTTGTTTTTAAAGATTGACCAGTGGATGAGCGAGGCAGAGCGACTACAAGAGCAGCTGCGTTTGGCTGATGTTGCTCCTGAAACGAAGCGAGCTCTTTCAAACACGGATTCTGGAATTGCCAATCGCCCGCCAAGCTCAAAAGGTTCCAGTAAGCAGCTGGTCTTGTTCACACCGTCCGTCGTGATGGCTACATTGCATGCACCATGCTTCTTTGTGTGCTAACTTACTTTCCTCATTGGTATGTTTTTGGTTTGCATATGCCAGCCCATCTGCTGGTCGCTTAATATGCTAATAATAATAGTACACTTGATAAAGCACCGTCAGAGAACTCAATCTCTTTCTAGGCGCTTTACATTTGCTGCAAAGGAAACACGATCGAATGGTTTGTGGTAGCATGCTCGATAAACAACCAGAATAATATGGTTAGGGATGACAAGCACAGGGTCAGCATGCAATTGTGGTTAGTAGCAGCATGCACAGTGTCAGAAAGCATAAGCACATAAAGGACGAATCACAAATACTGAGACTTACTGTGATGCCCACTAGCCCTGCCGCGGCAGGTGCACCTGCAGGTGCTACCTGACAGCGTTGTGGCATTCAGTACTGGGTTGCCAGTTCTGATTGTTACTTTGGTTTGTGACAAGATTCGGTTTCAGCTGCAAGTTTTTTCACTGCTTACTACAGAGGGTCGTGACAGAAATTGATTCGTAGCCACCTGCTTCTATTGGCAGTGGTGGCTCTATCCGTGGGATCAGCAGACCATAGGATGTCTGGTCTCTCTTCCTATGCCACTGCATACTCTGACTCTATATGCGATCGATCTTATCTGACATGGAATTTCACTATTCCAAACCACTGCAAAGTTTGCAACGCTGGTGGTGGTGACTTGCTAGCCGTGCCCCCACTCCGAGGTACTGACGTAATATCAATAATAATAATAATAATGCATTTGATACAGCGCCCTCAATGACTCAATTACGTACAATGTGTCATGTTTTCTTGTGAATGTTTCTTGGTAGCTGCCAAGCGTTCAGCATATTCTAATGGAAAGGTTTCTAAATTTGAAATACTATGCTCTTCGATTCTTTCAGATCATTTCAAATTCAACTGAGCGACTGGATGTTGTTTGCCGTGTGTCTGAGCACCGAAAAAGAATTTTGCCTCGTTCAAGGAATGATCATGCAATAATAAAAATAATAAAAAATAAAAAGGATATTAGGTTGTTTGTATAGCTCTCTGCTCTCTAAGAGAACATAATCGCTATGCAGGTGCTCTACGACTGACTGCAAGAGAATCAATGCTTGTGGGGTTAGTGGTATGCACGGTGTCAAGCATGCAAAAGCAAACAAGTATCATGTTTATGCCAGTATACTAAAGCAAATATGAAGGCACTTATAGCCACTGGATAGTAAGACCTCTGGCTAGTAGCATGCCCTGCATCGAGCACAGTTATGCACGAAAAGTATACAGGAACAAAAACAGGAACAAAAAAGACATGTTCACTAGGGCGAAGTTCTTGCAAGGATTACCGCCACTCATTTTTTGGGTACTGGCTTTCTCCTCCAATTCGGTGTATACGAATCGCTCACCGATTCGTATTTCTCTGATGCCTTGTTCTTGTACTCTCTTGAACTGACAGATGCCTTTGAAATTGATCCGTCAGCTCACTGACCACGCGTATATGTGGGTAGCCGAAGGCTGGCTGCTTCCCCCCCCCCACCCATCTCTCTGACTCCGGAAGCGGAGGGGTAGGCAGACCGGTCAAACCTTCAGAGGCTTCGGCTGGAGCCAGGCAAGTGCCATTAGCGAACACCTGCTGCATCTCCCTCCCTCAGAGCGGATGAAGTAGGCTCATAAAAAGCCGACGGTTGTAGCTCTTTGTTGCTCGATGCTGCGGTTAGCAACAGCTGAGCTGTTGTTGTTTCTTAGAGCTCAAACCGCCAAACTGCTCCAAACCTCTCAATCTGTCTCTCTGTCTTTCTCCCTCCCTTTCTCTTTGTCTCTCCTCTCTCTCTCTCTCCTCTCTCTCTCTCTCTCCTCTCTCTCTCTCTCTCCCTCTCTCTCTCTCTCTCTCTGCCACGTTTGTTTGGCCCAGTGGTTAAGGTGCTCGCCTCGAACGAAGGTCAAGTCGAGTTTATTTGACGGCCAAGGTCGTAGGCTCGAGCCCTATGGATGTTAAAGCACCTGAACAGAGATTAGCTATGCAAATTAATTACATTTTTTTAATCTCTAAGACCTGCCCCTAAGTCCTGTCTGTAGGGCTCCAGCACCTCGACGGTATGTGTAATCCTAGAGATAAATAAGGATGTCTCGTCAACCTTGGGAGTGTGGGAGTAAAGACCGAGACTTCTGCTGACCAAGGTGGCTCGAATCCTTCGAAGTCGTTTTTTGTTGAGCTCTAGCGATGCATTCCTTTTATATGGCGCATACGATGCATGTCCTTCCTCCTCCTCCTCCTCCTCCTCCTCCTCCTCCTCCTCCTCCTCCTCCTCCTCCTCCTCCTCCTCCTCCTCCTCCTCCTCCTCCTCCTCCTCCTCCTCCTCCTCCTCCTCCTCCTCCTCCTCCTCCCAATGCTTTCAGTGAAGGCGTCAAGCATCATAGCGCACCTTCTTCAAGCGTTAAGATGCTGTCATGCTGGCAGGTGAGAAGGCATGCAAGGGGATGCATGTGCTGAATTCAGAGGCAGCTCCGTGCTTATCCCGTAGGGCATTAGCTAGAAATGGAAAGTGAGCATTTGCTTGCCGTATCACTCGGCCATGCAATATAAATGAATTACCTCATGCTTTATAGCACTGCCAAACCCAGCGATCGGTCAGGGGTAGAGTAATAATACTAATAGGTTGTTTTTGTAGCATCCTAAGTGAACTTAATCTCAATCCAGGCACTTGACAGCTTGCTGCACGAGAATCAGTATCCAAGGCTTATTGTCATGCACGGTATCAAACATGCAAAAGCAAACAAGTATTACTCTCTTAGGCCGGCATGCTAAAGAAAACATGAAGACACTGCCACCGGTTAGTGAGACTCTGGCCAGTAGCATGCACTGAATCATGCATAGGTACTCGTGCAAAGCACACCAGAACAAGAGAAGAAACGTTCATTGGGGCTGACAGGGATAGCTGACTGGGACAGGTGCATCTTGAGCTGAGACTTAAAAGGATATAGAGTCATTGCAGATAATAACCGTACTCGTAAGCAATTATTCAATCAGCTAAAGGCTCGATCGTCAAAAAATGTCTATTTAGATGACCAGATACTAAAGAGCTGTGGTAGTGTTGGAGCACGTGACTGGAAGAAGAACAATGAGGTCAGATCGATAGGCTGGTACTATATAGATTTAAGTGCTCTGTTAGCCAGACTGGGGATCTGAGGAAGTCAATTCGATGCTTGATAGTGAGCCAGTGAAGCTAGGACAGACTGGTGGGCTGGTGTAGCACCTATGCCGTGACGATAGACCAAACGAGCTGTTCAGTCTTGCACCGGTTGCAAACGATAAAAGGGGGTTCCTGAATAAAAGGAACTGCATTAATCCGAGCCGAGCAGCCACAAATACGTGAACTGGTTTGGCTGTCGTACTCTCATATCTAAGCTCTTCCTTAACTGAGAGTAGGCCAACAAGACAGTAGAAGAAGCGCACTTATCTAATGACAAGTGATTTTTAAATAGTCTGCCTAGACTATAGGCAGCCGTCACCCAGGTTATGCTAGAATCGTTCACATTCATTGAAAAATGTATGGGTAAATTGACATAGTATATGAATCCATACCTGAACTGTAAAACAACAGCCACTGAAATGGAGTGGCTAAAAGTCAGTTTGGTCTCAATTCTTAATTCCTCGATACTCGAAGTGCTAGTTGCAACAAAATCGATAAATTGGGTGCACAGAACACAACCGACCGATTGCTGACGTTACAGAGACTGGCTGGCCAGTAAATCGAGAGGCACTTGACTTGCAATCGAGTAAATCGAGAGGCACTAGTAGGTCTAGGCTCACTCTCTCACTCTCACTCACACACTTACACACACACACTCTCTCTCTCTCTCTCTCTCTCTCTCTCTCTCTCTCTCTCTCTCTCTCTCTCTCTCTCTCTCTCTCTCTCTCTCTCTCTCTCTCTCTCTCTCTCTCTCTCTCTCTCTCTCTCTCTGTCGGCTCTGTGTGTTTGTGTGTGCATGTTTTTGGACTGTATATTCCTTAGGTCTACATTTGCACAGGTAGGAGTTTTTGTTTTACCTGACTTAAAACGCCAGCAATAAGCAGCATCGCTCAGTTTGCTAGCAAATAGTGGTGCATGCTGCTCCTTCATACTCGTTCACCTCTGAGAATGAGCCGTGCAGGTCTGCTTTGCAAGGCTGCTGCAGGATTTTTAGGGGCACCCTTGCACAGCAGTCGAAGCAGTCCAGTCACCAGTCTGCCAGGAATCAGCTCGATTGCTCCATCTTGGAGCAATCTAGGTCATCTCTCTGGTCTGGGCTACATTGTGTACTCCGTGGCTCTAACCCCGATGACTGTAGGAAGATTCAGTTCACTAATTCCCGAAGGTTCAGATCGCTAATCAAAGATGACACTAAGATTCGCTCACATTCTGGGGGTGTACCACAGTGTTGCTATCCTGATACTGAAACCCTAATACTTATATTGTAGTTTTGAGTTTTCCTTCCAATTAGTGGTTATAAGGAGAGGAAGAGAGCAAGTGTATAAAGTGCCACTAAATTCCTTCCTGTGCATTTTACATAGGCTTGAAAATAAGCACTTCACACCCGATTAGCAATGGCACACTTAATATCAGCACATGCACTCACATACAGGACACTGCACACGGTTGGAGCAAATGCTGTGAAAAACAGAGGTTTTTTAGCAACTTAATAGGGGCGCCTAGTGAGCTTAACGGCGTTAGCCATCATCTGTATTTAAGTGATAGCTAAGTATAGCTGCAAATATTATTTAGCTACAGCTTGTAAAAAATTTAACTAGCTCTTTAGTTCTGTCTCGGCTTGACTATTGTAATTCCCTGTTGGCTGGGCTGCCAAAGAAAGCTATTAGGCCACTGCAGCGGACTATGAACATGGCTGCAAGGCTAGTCTTCAAGTCCCAGTGGTTTGAGCACGTGTCTCCTTTGCTGAAAGAGCTAGGATGTTGCCGGTTGAGCAACGGATACAGAGCAAAGTTCTTACACTGACCCACAAGGTCCGCCACGGCTTGGCTCCTTCGTACCTAGCTGAACTGCTGCATCAGTTTCAGCATGTTCGCGCCCTCAGGTCCTGTGTGGACAATAGATTAGCTGTCCCATTCCTTCGCTTAAAGACCGTTGGCGATAGAAGCTTTAGCTCTGCAGGTACTAGACTGTGGAACTTGCTTCCACAATTCTTATGCAACGACAACTACTCTCCTACTGCCGACTATGGCACATCCTTTTCAGCGGTCCTGAACTGCTACTTCTATGCTACTCACTACCTCAACTGCTCTCCTGACTCTGCTATGCTTCCCACTTTTTCTTTGTTGCGTGAGACGAAGTCTGTTGGGTACCGAATGCGTACCGAAAGCCGCTAAGGCTGTGAGTGCGCTTTACAAAACTCTCCTGCGTAACATCCACATGGTCTTTATGACTTTGTGGAGTTACAGACGGAGATACATTACATTACAGCAGATTCCTAGGGGGGGAGGAGGAGATACAGCTAGGTGTCGTTGGCGTGGCAGTGGTACTGCACCCGATGAGTTTGGATGATCCTCACGAGTGGAACCGTGTAGAAGGAAGCTCGAGAATAGTTTTTTGTGATACCCACAATAAAAAACTCCCCAAGGTATGTAGCTAATGCAAGAAACCCTATGGCACCTATTCGAAAGCTTTGAGCGAGACCAGTTCAGCACCGGTTGGTGAGCCGTAATGGCACACTAGGTAAGGCGGTAGCTTTTCACGATTTCGGTCCCGAGGACGTGGTTTCGAATCCTGTGTTGAGCGATCCTTTATTGCTGCTTGCATCGGTGGTGGTAGCCGTAAAGGCTCTCCTATCGTACTTTGTTGGGGGGACACCTAAGCATTCATTTCATGTGATAGTGAAATGAGCCGTAGTTTCAAAATCTGCTCTAAATGTCTAGCAGCATAAGCATGATAAGTTCGTTGAAATGTCCCTGTGATCCCTCAACAAAGCCCTCTTGGTTGAGTGGATGCGATCCCACAACAACTATGCTGTGTTCATGACATTGTACGTGCAGCACAGACGTGGCCAAAGAAGAATAAATTGGAATGCAAAATAACCATGTGATCGTCAGCAGAAGACACTGAAGGCTTTGTAGGATATCTAGCTAGTAACATGCATTGAATCGTAGTGATAATAATAATGCATTTGTATAGCACCCTCAGAGAACTTAGCTTACTTAGCTAAGTTCTCTGGGGGTGCTATATAAGTGTATTATTATTATGTCATATATATAAATACATGTGTATATATATATATATATATCCTAAAGAGAGCTTAATCTCTATTCAGGCGTTTCACATGTGCCACGAGGCTCGAGCCTACGATCTCGGTCATCAAATACATTCACCTTGACCTTGGTTGAGGCCAGCACCTTAAATCACTTGGTGTCTAGCACAGACAAGAGCATTAAATGAAATTGGAAACGGCAAGCTAGGTCAATTCGGAGGCAGGCGAGTATAATAAAATAAGAGTTAACAGCCTCGTTTATGTAGCTGCAAAAAGCCTTTGCAGCCATCACCCCAATTGCTGCCTCGTCAAGCCACAGACAAGTGTACCAGAGCTTCGGATTTGGTGTGCGTCCCTGCAGGAAATGCAAGAATAATGTGCAGCCACCGCGTGACAAGCTGTGGTATTTCTTAGCCTTTCCACGGTCCTTGTGTAATAGGCAGTTAGGAACGTTAGTATTTATATTTACTCCCCCACTGATACCTTTGGCCATCGTACAAGGGAGGGGCTTGTCTGCCTGCCACTGATTTTGGCTCCCTGATTCGTTGCGGTTATCCTTTGGCCGATTAGTTGGGTGCTGGCTGTGGGTGGTTGATTGAGCAATAACTTTCACGGTGACTGCAATAGGATGCTGCAGCTGTCGCCATATATCATTCAAGGCTACTAAAGCGAGAGCACCAGTCTGGAGACCGGCCAGCAGAAGATCTGCTAAAGCATAGCTCACAAACCCAGCAGCTGCTGCTATAGCATACAAACATCGGCTACCCTGCTCCTAGCGTTCGGCATCTGCCTGTCTCAGCCTGCCGATGCAGTTCCAGCATCTGTGCCTCATGCCTCCACTTGCTTATCGGCTCGACGTAGAGGTCGATGTCGTGTTCGGCCTGCCGTCGACTTGGGCTTGACCATCGCCACTCTCGAAGCATCGCCATCTCCAGCTCCTGCTCCACGGCTCTTCGCCTTCCCCTTTGCTGGGTCTGCGCAGAAGTGCTAAGGGGCTGCTGAAGCATCAGCCGTGCAGCTAGCTGCATGTTTGTACTCTGTACTTAGCACGGCTTCTGTAGGGGTCATGGGCGATTGGCATTATTTGTGGGCTCGTTGAATAGGAGCAGAACCAGTAGTGCTGTGGTGTGATGTGCTGTGCTCCCCTTAGCTCTGCTTTTACTTCGGTGTACTGCTCTGCAGCATGTGCGAATCTTTTCCCGTCGATCTCTGCCCGTCGATCTCTGCTGCCATCTACGTACTGCACCCTGCATGCTGCTGCTTAATTAAGCTCTCTGCTGTCGTTTGCAGGTTCTTGTGTTGTTCAGTAAAGCTGAGCCGTGCGACAACGACAGTAATGGATCTCGTGGTAATGATTTTTTTACTTCAGCCTGCCACCAATGAAGATGGGTAGATCTTGGCAGATACCGAGCAATCCGTTCTAGTGCAGCCACAACAGGAGGTCCCAGCCACGCACCTGCCAAGTCAAGCCAGGCTGTCCTTCGTTTTGGCCTGGCCATGACACTGCCTTGCAGCTGAGGCGATCGTATCCCTAGATTTGATCGTCTGTCAATATCCACATTCAACATCTGCCCTAGAAATGTGTTGCCGGCTGATTGCTACTCGTGCTTCCTGCAGCCTTTGTTGGGCAAAGCTGCTCTGGCCATATTTGGGGTATGCTGCTGTCACCGAAGCTGTTGCTGTGAGTATGCTTCATTGCCTTTCGTAGTGCAACTGAATGTTATTACTCGGGAGTAGACATCACTCCGTACATTTGGTGATACAATGCTTGCTTGCCATTTAATAATACTAATGCCGTTTCTTTAGCGCCTGAGGAGGACCAAATCTCGTTCTGGGTGCGTTAAAATAGCCACAGGTTATTATCATAACTGTCTAATACATTTTGTAGTGCCCCAAGAGAACTTAATCTCTATTCAGGCACTCACATATGCCACGGGGCTCGAACCCACGACCTTGGCCATATCTTTGTCGGGGCAAAGACCATAACTACTGGGCCAAGCCAGCGCAGTCATGCAAGGTATCAAGTCCTTTGCAGAATATGTAAAGTGCCTAGAAAGAGATCAAGTTCTCTGAGGGTGCTATACAAATATATTATTATTATTATCAAGCTTAGAAAAGCATGCAAAAAGACATTTTGAGCCACTGGTTAGTAACATGCACTAAATCGCGTTCAGGCAACCATGCAAAGCACACAGCAACAAAAAAGACAAGTTGAACAGGGCGCAGGAAAACCTGAGCAAAATATATGTATGCGTTTTTAGCAGACTTAGATTATGCAAAGTCGTTGCAAGTGGTGACAGAAGCCAGAAGTGAATTCCACATTTAGGTTTCATGCAAACTGATGACCGGTCATCAAAGGATTTCCATTTGAGGAGCAGCGAGACTGCAAACCGATTAGCCGGGGATTCGAGAGCAGACCGAGGTCTGCAGCTCTAGGGAGACTTTTGCAAGTGAATAAAGCGACCTGTAAGCTAGGAGGAGGATCTTGAAGTTGATTCGATGCATGATTGTGACCAAGTGGAGCTCAGCCAGGAATGGTGTGGTGCGGCAGCTATGCTGTTAGCCACAATCCAGACGAGCTGCTGAGTTTTTCACCAGTTGCAAACGATTAAGGGCACCACAGGGCAGGGGTCCTGAATAAAGTGAATTGCAGTAATCTAGACGTGATGTCACCAACGCATGAAGTAGTTTGGCTGTCGTCCTCGTGTTTAAGCTGGCCCTAATTTTGGTAATGTTCCTCAGCTGAAACTAAGTGAGAAAGCCAAGAAATGAAAGCCAAGAGTGTGATTGGTGATGGCATCCGCGGAAGGAGAGTACAGCAGCAGGTAAAAAGAAGCCAATGACCTAAGACCGTGGGACACATTTCCGGACACGTATGTACACGTATCCGGATGATCAACAGACATGTACACAAGTACACTAGATGATGCATCTGTCACCGTGTGTGGACATCTTTATCCAGTGTAGCACTGCCGGCGATATCTTGATGTATCGAGAGGCATTCAGAAGAATCGAATGGTCAGCTGCTGCTGAAAGATGTAGAAGAACTAGCAGTGACCTATGGGTATGGGCAGGTAACCAACCAAGTTCGAGTCTGAGTTCGTGCGTTTTCGCCTGCCGGCTGTGGTTCTTGCTTTTGCTTAGTGGCTGCCGACCAGCACTGTTCACTTAATTGATTTGAACCTGCGGAATTATAAGTCATTCGGCTGTTTATGCTTCCTTAAGTTCGTGAACCTGTTCAAGTTCTAGGTTACAAGGTACTAGTGTGTGGCACCGTTGTTAGTGGCAGCTGCGTCCTCTAGAAATGTTCACGTAGAAAGGTTTAATGTTCTGAATTCTCTTTTTAAAATTATTACCACCGTGATGTACACAGTGTTAAAAGAAGCCACCCTGCTTTAGTTCACTGGGTAAAGCGGTTGCTTTTCACGACCTCGGCCCCGAGGTCGTGGGTTCGAATCCTGCGGTGGGCGATCCTTTATTGTCACTGCAAGCGGTGGTGATAGCCGTAAAGGCTCTTCTGTCACTATACAAAAAGGGGGCTGTTTAATCAGCTAGTATATTTGGCCCAGTATTTCAAGTGATCACCTCGAACTAAGGTCAAGGTTAATGTATCTGACGACCGATGTTGTGGGCTCTAGCCCCTTGGCATACATAGTAATACATGGTAAGTTCTTTTTGGGTGCTATACCAGATGAATTTATTTGTTTATATTAAAAACGATATAGTACAACGCCATTGAACTTTGCGTCGCCCTTCTGGAGCTAGCCAACTGTTTTTGCTCTACCTCGTGTGTCAGTTGACGCGACTTTTTAACCCAGCCAACTGACTGCCTATTACATCGGCTTCTATGCTTCGGCTTCCGAGCCGCCTAACCGTGGATTATTGCATAACCTGTTCCAAGCTGTCCTAATTTTGGGAACCGCGAATAATGCATATCTCGGCAGGCATACACCAGCCGCATTCAAACGAAAGAAATATAAACTGCTGGTTAATAGTGCTGACGCATACCTGTAGGGCGAATACCATACATATGCAGCCCCCATACCGTATGCTGACGCATACCTGTGTGGCGGGTGCAGCAGTTTAGTTGACTATGGAAGAACGGAGCCCGAAGTCTGTGTCGTAAGCCCGAGTTCTCGCTGCATAAGCGGTCAAGACTAGACATGCATCCTTTCAAGTTCGGCCGATTTACTTTAAATAGCTGATTGGTTGGATGCCCAGGCATTGTGGGAACACTTACCTTTATTTTAGCTTAGTTAGCGGTTCTGTTAGCGGCTTTAGCGGATGTGAGTAATAATAGCTGCTGCTGACTTGTAACGTTCACAATTTTTGAGTAAACTTTTATGAAAGCGGTCGCGTTTACGGGTCATTGAAAATATAACGCTCAGTGAGCCCTCCCCCCCCCCGAAACGTTTCCTGTTTAGGAAAACGGGAACGAACTTCTAGGGTGTTGAGACCCTTTCGCGACTCGATATTGCTATTATTCATAGGGTTGAACCTGTTTGGCAGCAGCAGGCTATTGTAAGAAGTGCGCGCTCTAGCTTTTCCGAAGTCGGAGGTCCGAGAGAGATTATAACCACCATTGTTGAATCACAGGTGCACAATCCAAAAATGCTGACGTCTACGGTCAACCATGTCCTTCCACTTCTCTAGCTTCTTAGTCAACCAGATATACAAGATCAGGGTGTCCATCCCTAAGATGGCAGCATCCCCCTGGAATCATGTCCCTCGGTTCCATGCAGAACCTTTTTGTTATTAGTATTACCCCGTCGCTCCCCTCCACCAGACCGACTCGGGACAGGAGAGCGCGTCTACTCCGAGTCGGTCCCTGGAGCTGTGCTCTGCCTCCTTCCCGGCACATGCAAAATGTCTAGAAAGAGATTCGGTTCCCTGAGGGCGCTATAAGCATGTATTATTATTATGAAGGTAAGGGAGAGCCGCCCGATAAGAGCCTCCAGAGTGGCTAACCTCTAACCCCGAATTCTCTCCCGGCAGCCGACGCCGGGCTTCCTGGAGGGACTAGATAGGCCGTTCCTGGCTGCGCAACGCTTGCTCATCGCCAACCTGCGGGGGGGGGCCTAATCCACCTCCTGCCTCCAGCTTCTAGGTCAGAGTTCGAACGTCAGTTCGCGTCCGCTGATCGACCAGGAACTGAACGAGCAGCTTCTTTGTTCCCAAAGGGACCAGCGTCCGAAATTCTTGTAATTGATGATCAAACGGAGGCTAAATTTAGGACAATTGTGGAGGCATGATTAATTGCATTTTTTAGCAACCTCGCCAACGCAGATTTACGACTGCCCTGCATAGAGTGAGAGAGAGCGGGAGAGAGCGGGACAGCCGAGGAGCCCAGCAGCGCTGCGCCGCCGCCAGCGCTGCGCCGAGTACTCGCAGCGCTCCACTTCGCCACGCCCCTCAACTGTCGGCTGCTCCAGCCGTCGAGGGCGTGGTGCATGCCGTAGCCGTCGCTGGCGCGGCTGGACCCGGTTAAGGCTGCCCAGGTGCGTGGACCTAGAGGCCTCGGGCACTCACCAGCGCATGCTGACATAAGACACCTTGGAGCGACGCGTCGACAGAAGCGGCGCGAGTTACTCGGACGCTCTCTAGCGGCGGCGTCCGCCGCTAGAGAGCGTCCTCCCTCGGCCGGTGGTCTTCTCATCGCCAGTAAAAGGAATGCCGACGTTTTTAAGGTCCCTTTGATTTACATGCTGCAGGTCAAGCACCGGCTGCCACTGAGCGGGCGACGAAAGGGCGAGAGAGGGAGGCGACCGAAAGTAGGAGGCCAGTGCAGCGGCTGCGGAGGCTGAGAGCAGTTGTGCGGGTGCCCGTCGCACTCGCTCGCCTCGCGCCGAGCCAGTCACCGAGCGCCTCGCAGAAATCGACAGTTGGCTGGCTGCGACAGGCGGCCGCCAGTTCCAGCTGGAGACCAGTCGAGGCCGCGCGGGGACCTGGGCCGCCAGCCCACCCCCTCCCCTCTCCCCCCCCCCCCGCTTGCGAGCCGCACCCTCGAAGCTCGCACGAGTGAGACGTCGACGCGTTTCCCGCGAGCTTCCGGCTGGTGATGGGGCGCCGATTGACCCTCACGCGCCGTCTGCACCCCGTTGCATTAACCCTGCATTCCGGTCAGTGTAAGAGCTGCGGTAAAACGAGTCGCGGATCGAGTGAATAGCGGCGGCGAACTGACTCGCGCACTCGCCGCTCGCGCTGTTCCTCGCGCGAGGCGACCTTCGCGCTCAAGGACACAACGGAGGCGCTGCACGCTTCGCGCAGCCTCTATGAGCCGACTGGTGTGAATAGGCGGAGGATTGGGATTTTCTCGAGCTGGCAGCGCCGAACCCCGCGCGGATAGGGCGGCGGCCATTCGGTCGATCGCAACGCGCTTCCGACGCATGCGACCATGCGTTGGCGGAATAATTACAGCGCGTCGGGCCGCCAGACGAAGCGGCAGTGCGAGCCGAGCGCGGTCGTTCAGCAGTTCGGCGACTCTCGTCGGAGGAGGCTGACTTGTTGAGGGCCAGCTGTATCTTTCGCAAACGAAAAATAAGTCGTACGTGCGCCTGCCGCGAGGTGCTGCGAGGCTCATAGAACGAACCGCGCACTGGGTGCCGATACGAAGCCGCCGCAGCGGCTCAATACGCCAGCCATCTCCGCGGCTCGGAGTCGCGGCATCGGAGCCGATCCGAGCGTGCGCCTCAGTGCAGGCGCGGCTCCTCGGAGCTAGCTGCGGCAGACGGAGGGAGGAACGGCGCTTACAGCTGGCGCGCGCCGGCCCACGGAACGTAGTGCTAGGAACGCAGTGCCGTGGCGCGGCGGGTGCGCTCGCGCGCGCGAGCGTCGTAAGCGTCACGAGGCGCTCAGCAGCCGCTGCAGACGCAGAGCACACCAGCCGACGACGGCGATGGACGCCGGCCCGTAATTGGTCGCACCGCGGTGACCCTTCGACGCGCCGACAGAGGACGCGTCGAGGGCGTTCTCCAATTTTCCGCGGCGCCCTCCGGCGCCCGCAGAGGCGGCGGTGGCAGTTGCGTGCAGCGCCGCCGCCGCTCCTTCGCCGCCGCCGAGCTCGTCGAGAGCGCCGTCGTGGTAGTGCTGGTGCAGCAGCTTGGCGGGATCGCGAAGCAGACAGTGCCGCTCCGTGCCGTGTCGCATGCGCAAGCACGCGCTCTGCGACAGCGACTCGTCGTCGCCGTCGCAGACGCACGTCTGCAGCTTGCCCGCGCGCGGCTGGCGGTAGAGCACCGACAGGCTGTTGTTACACTTGCGGCCGCACTTGGCCTCGCCGAGCGGCGCCGTCCAGAGGCCGCGGCAGTTGTTCTCGTAGTAGCGCAGCGCCGTGCCGCACGCCGTGTCGGCCTCGCACAGCAGCTTCGCGAGCGAGCAGCTCACGGGCGGCAGCGGCGCCGCCGCTGCGCCGGCGCCGAGCAGCCGGCGCAGCGAGCCGGTCACGCCATCGGTGCACACGCCGAGGCGCGCACGCATCAGCTCACAGTTGACGTTGCCCGCGCAGTCGCACGCCAGATAGTCGCTGCCCAGCGCGTCGTCGACGGAGAGCAGCGAGACCAGGGCGCGGCGGCAGCGCGCCCCGCAGCTCGCCGCCGCCGTCGAGCTCACGTCGACGCTCGCCGGCGACGGCGGCCGCATCTCGTCGACGCACGACAGCAGGACGTTGTGCAGCGCCATGGCGCAGCCGTTGCGGTTGACGCAGCGGTTTTTGGCCAAGACGCAAGTGTGCCGCGTCGCCGCCGATTCCTTTTCCTGAGCTGCCGCCAGCGCGAAGGCGTCGCCAAAGAAGGCCAAAGCCGCCAGGCTGAGGCGCGCCGCCGCCGCCGCATTTGCGTACATCGTGCGCGCGCGCGGGCGCCGGCGCTCACCCAGCTGTAAGACGGCAGTCGCTCGGGGCTCCGTGCCGCGGCTCGCGGGAAGCAAAGGTTAAATGGCGCGCACTCCTTCTCGAGCCCCGAGTGATTACAGCCGAGAGCGCGCCGCGGCCCGGTGCTTTGACGCACGCAGCCATTGGCAAATTGATAATGACATGTGACCAGAAACGGGCTGTTGCGCCAGATCGCGCTCTCCGTCATTACTTCAATTAGGGCCACAAAGAAAAAGAGACCTTCGCGAGGTTCGGCCAACGCTCGTCTAGAAGCGGCCTCGGCCTGGACGCGCACGAGTGCCTGCCGTCGAGTGTGCTTGCCTTCCCTCGCGCCTACGCCTTTTAAGTGGCTTCCGCTGAGAGCCCGCGGCGTGTTTTCGCTAGCCGTACAGCCGCGGCGCCGCACCGCGACTGCTGCCGGCCCCGGGCTGCCAAAACTGCTGCGACGCATGCGGCGAACGTGCGGCTGGACGAGCGGAACCTGAGCGGCCGCTCCGCACCGGCTCGAGGCCGAGCGGGAAGGCCGCTGCGATGCGCCGCGCTCCCGTCGCAAATGGTTTGTAGTCGTCGCTTCCTTCCGCGTGCAGACAGCGCTCGTAGCGGCTCTAAGCGCAGCGCTCGTAGCGGCGCTAGCGTCAGCTGCCGTTCGGTGACGCTCTGAGCCTTGGAATCGCGGCGAGCGACTAGCGGCTAGGTGCAGCGCCGTCAGGAGCGGAACGCGGCGGCAGCGACGGAGGGCAGCACCCACACCTTTAGATTACGACTCCGCATCCAAAACATAGAAGAAGAGTCAGAGCGCCGGAGGCAAGCGTTACGTTGCGTTCGCAAACGTTGCGTTGCGTGCCCGTTACGGGCGTCCTGTAACAGCCGAGGCGTACTCACTCGTACGGAGCCCTGAGCGATTGCTCTCAATTGCCTGTAGAGCTTCGAGCTCTAGAGCGCAACTCCATGAGCTCAACTGACCGCGGCGGCTTACGCGCCGCCGCCTTCGGCTTTTGTCCGGCCTAGCCGTAGGTTTGCTAACGCAAAACTGGTTGCCAGCCGTTATAATTCAAGACCCGCGAATAATAAATATCCCACCTTGGCGGCGCCCTCCGGAGCAGCGTCTTTCCGTTAGTAGCATAATCTGGGCGATCGCCCGGTACGCCGCCTTTTCACTCCATCCAAGTCAGAACGGACTCCGGCGGAGAGAGCGCTTTGGCCCCACCGTCGACGCTGACAGACGCTGCTGCTCCCTCAGTATTAAGCGCCCAATTTGGCGCCCCCCCCCCCGCCGCCGATCCAGCGCCCGTGATCGGATCCCCGATCCGGGGACCTACGCGCCCCCGTCGGTATGCCACTGAGTCTGGACAGTCGCCCGATTGGCTGAGACCTAGGTCCTGGTCCGCGCATCTTATGTCGGCAGCGGCGATGGGTAAGCTTTCATTGAGTAGATTTCTTATTCATAGGTGAGTCCGTGTGCAAAAGCCTCTCGCTCGGCCACCACCACCTTTCGCCAGACGGCTCCCTCCGTCGCAGCGTCTTTCCGTCAGCAGCGTCTTTGTACGCACGTACTTGAGAGATTGAAAAGCTGCTTTGGATTACATTACGGTAGCACAGGAGTGTGCGTTGCTGCGGAAGCTCGCTTCCATCGGGAGTGATGTTGACGAAGATCGCGGCTGAAAAAGGGAAGGCGGTTTTCCTGGTCGGACGAGCTGGGTCCGGGTCGGATCAAGTCCGTACGGCAGTGGCTGGCATCCGTACGTCGCGAAGCTAGCCTAGACGGAGGCAACCGCTTCTGTCACCACCACCACCACCCCCCCACCAGGCGCCACCCACTCTAGAACTCCGGTGCCTAGAGCTTCGGCAGCGCCTGGAGAAGCTCGCGTCTCGCCCCGGCAGGTTGACCGGACGTTAGCCGGACGCGGAGGTGGCTGCCAGTATGCGGGCCGTGCCCCCTCAAGCTCCGAAGCGCTTGATCTACGCAATGAACTCCGCCTGATAGCAACAGGTAGCCATTCCAAAACTCATCGCACACGTCTCAGCGAATTTAGAGATAAATATGTTCTCGAACAAGCGGGCTTCCGACGTTCGGCGGCTACTAACGCACTAAAATACGACAGGATCCCGGTCAAATCGATCCGCCGATGCAGCTACAGACGCATACATTTGTATATTAGTGTGATATGTACACAAAAAGACCAATTTATATCGTGCTAGAATAATGTTAATAATAATAATAACAATGCACTTGATAAAGCACCCTCAGAGAACTTAATCTCTCTCTAGGCGCTTTACATTTGCTACAAAGGGAAATTTAATTGAATGGTGAGTAAAATCATGCTTGATAAACAAACAAAATGAATAACATGGTTAGGGTTGACATACACAGGGTCAGCATGCAAGTGTGGTTAGTGGCAGCATGCACAGCGTCAGCAGGCATAAGCACCTCCAGGACGAATTACAGGGACCCATTAAGTGCTGTCCTAAACGGGTGTTTTTAAATTCTTTTTAAATGTGGTCAGGTCAGGGGATGTTCTGACGCAGGTCGGGAGGGAGTTCCAGCCTTTGGGAGCAGACGAACTAAATGCATGGTCTCCAAAGGATTTGAGGTGTGTACGGGATATTTCTAGACTGTTGGATTCCGAAAAGCGGGTGGTACGATGCTTGGCCTGGTGGGGGAATAGATCTGAGAGATAGGCTGGAGCCAAAGAATGAAGTGAACTAAAAGTGAGCGACACAACCTTGAGGTCGATCCGTTGTTTGACTGGTAGCCGGTGCAGGTCGGTGAGAAGTGGGGTAATGTGGCAGCTGCGACGCTCACGACAGAAGCCTAGCTGCAGAGTTTTGCACCAGCTGCAATCGCCTGATCGCACACGCCGGTAGGCCAGCGAGCAGTGAGTTGCAGGAGTCGAGACGGGATGTCACAAATGCAAATCTATAAGATTTAAGATATGCTATCCGGTCGTCCGGCCATAAGACGCATTTCCGAAGGAGACGCGGCAACTGTCCTACTAAGTGTCACTCGGGGCCTGCTTGGGCGGGCGCCTGGGTCGATTGTCGTGGTTGCTAACGGGAGAGGGAGAAGGCGCCGCTCCAGCCTTCAATCGCGTTCGGCGTTCTACTGTCGATGCAGAGCGAGAGCAGCGCAGGAAGCAGGTAGCAGGTAGGGGCCGTAGGGGGGAGGGTAGGCGAGCAGGCTGCTACTGTACGAGCGGGGGGGGGGGGGGGGGGGGGGAGCTACGGTGGCACGGCGCCTGCGAGTAGCTGGTAGCTCACCATGCGGTGTCGTGTTCCGGGCGTGCTGCTATTGCCTTCCCAACGAAATCGATTTGAAAAAATAAGACGCCTCCGCAATTTCGAGAGGATCGCCGACGCCGCTGCACCTCACACTACCGGACCTCTTTAGGCTACCGTTAGGCAATATGAGTTTCGTAGGACGCTACTCCGGAGAGGGCCGATCGCTCTGACCACCGCTGCTTCCGTTGGGCGGTATGCAGTAGGTTAAAGTCAGAAGCCATCCCAGTTGTGATTTGGTAAGGCTATTTTCGAATCGCCGCGTCTCCAACCTACGAGTCTTCGAGAATTTTGGCGAACTCATCTTTGAGAGCTATTCGGAATCACGTAGACTGCCGCTGACGCTCTATTCGAAGCCGTTGAAAACGAACGTTTTCAGAGTCTGCTTTGAGGGTCCAGGTAAGCACTTTGCATATTTTATTTGCATATTTTAGCTCCGTAACTTCTCAAGGCCGAAAGGACTAGGCGTGTGTGTGGCTGGCGGGTTGTTGCGGCTCATTTACAGCCTGAGCGGCCTTCACTTTTCGCACACGCTTGGCGCCAACGGACAATCAATCGTACTCGCACGGAAGAGAGGAGCATAGCTGCAGGGCGCTCAGCTGTCTCGAAGAAGACTTCCGTCGGGGAACAGAGTGAGTAGCGTGGCTGCAGCAGCTCGGGATGGCAGCAAAAGATGTGCCACCGTCGGCAGCAGGAGTGACGACGTCGTTGTGCAAGATTTAGGAAGTGAGTTCCACTTGTCTAGGGACTGCGCTGGCAGCAGCAGTGTGGAGCAGCCCCTGCCGCCAGCGAGCCTCTGCAAAGTGTCGGGAGCTCCGGCTCGGGTGGTGGCACTTCAAGCGTTCCCGTCTGCAGCTCGAAACTTCCAGCTCTAAATGACATTGCGGAAGTGTAAGATCATTTGGGCAATCACGAGCGATGCATGTATAGAATGTGTGCACATGTACCTTCGCGAGCGACGCTCTTGTTCGAACTGCACTGGCCGACCGATTTCCTCCTCCTACCTCGAAGTTGTATCAGAGGCCCTAAGAAGCCATCGAGGCGTCACCCACAAACGAACTAATCGGAACACAACAGATGGGGGATTTTTCAAATCGCAGGTCGCTCAGCCCAAGTCCAAGCCGTCGGGCACGCTGTGAGAGATATTAAGCCCTTCCTCTTGACCTCAGGAACGTTTCATTTAGAGATTCTAGCTGCTTCATTTAGTTTGCCCGTCGTTCGAAGTAAAAAGCTCAGCGCGCGCATCCCACTGCTTTGAAAGGGCATAAAACGCAGCTCCTTAATCTTAAATGCCGCAGTGGCATTGCAAGGCAGCCGCTACCAATCTTCAACCGCCGGCGAAGATTCGATATCGAATATCGATATCGATATTCTGTCGACAATAATAATAATAATATTGCACTTGATAAAGCGCCCTCAGAGAACAATCTCTTTCTAGGCGCTTTACATTTGCTGCAAAGTGATACGCAATAGAATAGACAATTGGCGTTTTCGTCAGAAGGTGGCATTGCTACAAGGCCAATCTTTTTTTCGCAAACGAATGCAATTCCCCACGCTTCTTTGGGTAAACTAAGTCATCAACAACAGTCCCCGCTTCATCAGGCCGCGTAGTCAGAAGCTAAGCATCGCACGCATACGTATTTAAAGAAAGCAGAAATTTGAAGAAAGCGAGAAAGTGGAAGTTCCACTTTCTAAGCCAGCAACAGCCGGCTTGGAAAGCGCTCGTACAAGCAGCAGCTTGAGCTACACCTCACCTTGTACGAACCTCAAATCATTTGGAGATCGTGCCTTTAGTTCGCATGCGCCCAAAGCCCCGGAGCTCACTTCCGACTGACCTGTCGACATTTAAAAAAAGCCAAACGCGCACCTGTCTATCACAGCATTTAGTGGGTTCGCGCGATTCCGCCTTCGTGTGCTTATGCGTACTGACACTACGCATGCTGCCACTAACCATATTTGCATGCTGACCCTGCCTGTGTCACTTTTAACTTTCCTATGCGTGTCATTGAGCATGCTAACCATTCGACCGTACTTCCTTTGCAGCGTATTCAAAGTGTTTACGGTGAGATAATAGTAATAATATACTTGATAAAGCGCCCTCAGAGAACTCAATCTCTTTCTAGGCACTTACATTTGCTGGAAAGGAAGCACGATCGAATGGTTAGTGGTAGCATGCTCAATAAACAACAAGAATAACATGGTTAGGGGTGACATGCGCAGGGTCAGCATACAAGTGTTGTTAGTGGTAGCGTGCATAGTGTCAGCCCGCATAAGCACATGAAGGACGAATCACAGGGACCCACTAAATGCTGATATATATGTGCATTTTTAGTTTCTTTTTAAATGTGGTCAAGTCAGGAGATGTCGTGACGCAAGTCGGGAGTGAGTTCCAGGCTTTGGGCTAACTAAATGCACAGTCTCCAAAGGATTAGAGGTTTGCACGAGATTAAGTTCTCTGAGGGCGCTATAAAAAGTATTACTATTATTATTATTATTATCGCTACTGGAAGTTACCGAGTCGCAATGACTTAGGCGAGCGAGTCCGTCGACCTGCAGTACCGCCATTAAAAGCGATCGCTGCCTGTCGCCCGCAGACCAGAGGTAAAAACGGGTCTAATATATTCCGGGCGGGCTTGGCGCGCCCCGGGCCTGGGCCCAGGAAAAGTTGGGCTGGCTGCGCCCTGAATCCTCCGGTCGTGGGCTCATGTCCTGCAGCAGGAAAGTCCGCTCGCTGTTTTCGCTGCGATGAAAGCCGCAGAGCAGCAGGCTACTCGCTTGCTGCTCTGCAAGTGGTGGCGGCGGCGGCGGCGGCGGCGGCGGCGGCGGCGGCGGCGGCGGCGGCGGCGGCGGCGGCGGCGGCGGCGGCGGCGGCGGCGGCGGCGGCGGCGGCGGCGGCGGCGGCGGCGGCGGTTCTTGTCTGGCTGGTCCTTTCTCTCTCGTGGTGCTGGCGCAGCCGTGAAGCTTCGAAGGAAGAGAGCGAGCGTTCGGCTAGACGGGCGGAAGGCAGAGCGAGGGGCATCGGCGACGCAATTGAAACGTGAAGGCAGCAGCTGCCAGCGAGTCGCAGAAAGCGTGCGGCCGAGTAGGGAGATGCTCCGCTTCCACTGCGTCGAGGCCGCACTGGAAGCGAACAGACAGAAACCGCCGGCTGAGCGCCAGCGGAGCGGCGTCCGCTGCGCGACCTAAAAAGGTAGAGACTGATAGCGAAACAAACGTGGGGGAGACAGCGTAGCGCGACGGCGAGCTCGGTTCATCCGGCGCTGTCGCTCAACGTGAGAGAGAGAGAGAGAGAGAGAGAGAGAGAGAGAGAGAGAGAGAGAGAGAGAGAGCGAGCAAGAGCGTGGGTGAGCAGACGCGTCGGCCGGTTTTTTCGAGCTCGTCGACCGACCGCCTAGCTATCGGCTTCCGTCCTTGCTGAGAGCAGATGGTGCGAGCACGTCCCGGGCACCGCGTCCGGTCTTACAGCAGCCGACGGAGTGCCAAGGTCGGCGGCGGCCGGTGTTGACGGGGGGGGGGGGGGGGCGGCGGTGCACGCGGTCTGGACTGTTTACGTAAACAGCATGTTGCGGCTGCCAAGAACAATTTTCAACACCTCTTACGCCCGTGTCGATTGTTTAGGCGCCGATAATGCGCGGCGGTCGGCGAAACAAACGGCGAAACGGCCAAAACTACCTGCTGCCAGTGCAGCATGCAGGTGGCTAGTGCAGCAAAGGCGTACCAGAACTTAAGCATAGCGGTGGGCATGTGAGCTGAAGTTGGGAAGCGACGTCTGCCAGCTGCCGAGCACCTTGCCTCGTCGCTGTAACGGTGGGCGAGTCAGGCTCAAGCCTGCTTGCTCCATTGCAGCTCGAGAAAGGTCATTGTCTGGTAAAAACCAATGTTCGAGCAAGCATCTGAGGCGAGCATGTACGAAGCCGGACGGACGACGGGTCCCTGGCCGTGAGACCATGGAGCCACTTCAGCTGCATATGCAGGACTGCAATGCACCCAGAAACTGGGCTTCGCTGCGAAATGGCTCAACGTAAAGAAGTTCAGCGAAGCTCAGCGGCTTTTCTTGTGTGCTCGTCAAATTCCTCTGGATAAGATAGCCATTCGAAGGAGCTCATTGTCCGAGAGTTGCTGATTTGCAGCTATGCTCTCGACAAGTCGATGGCTGCTAGCTTTCTCTGCACCAACAGAATTCCCAAACGTTTTTTCGGCAGTTATTAGCCTCGCGTAAGCCAGCCATGGCTGCTGTTGGGAAGTTTATAGCAGCTTTTTTTGTACGAGCAAAGCAGCAGGTGGAGGCGATGATCCCATCGCAGCAGCTCTCATTTCCGGCATCGTCTCATGACTGCTGGCTGGGTATGGGGCAGCAAGGTGAACCGGCTCCTAAGCGCTTTACAATACCTCATAACGTACGGCTAAGCCTGCTCAATGAATCCCTCGGGACAATATAAGCTTGAGCACTGTTAAACAAGCTTAAAAAAACAACTGCACGGCCGGCAGGTGTTGCCCTCACACGGTTGGTTGGGGGGGAGGAGGGGGGCTGAGATACAGCTCTCAGCTCGAGATTGGCTGCATGAGCAGCAATCGGTCATGCAGCCAATCAATGTCACGAATCTGCACACGAATCTGTGCATACTGAACCGAGACCCGATTCCAACGAATCGCACTTGATGTCGACTGTCAAGTGCCGGGCAGCTGTAGCAGCATGGCATCGGCATGAAGGCCGGTACTCGTATCACATTAATCAATTTATTTCAATTTCGAGCCTGGATTTGACGAGGTCACAGCAGAAAAGGCAAGTGGTGCTCATTTCCCAGACCAGTGGCTGCTGTTACTGGATTGCTGCCACACTGCAGGCGCTGCCGGACACAGCAGTCTGGCAGTGGCTCCCACCGACAGGCCCCCACAAGACCGTGCACTTTCTCCCCGGCATAGGCTTCGAAGTCAGAAGAGGTGGGAGGTGCAAGATAAGTTAGCTCAGTCGGCAAGACTGTGGGAGGTGCTAGTGCTCAAATGCAGATGCTGGCTTGAAGAGGAGGAGGAGGAGGAGGCAGAAGAGGAAGGCTCTTTGCTGAGTGCATTCCCTTCATCCAGGAAGGCAAGCAGTATTTTGCACTTCTCCTATTTTGCCTAAAACTTCTACATTGCTGAGGGGTGTAGGTGCTGCAGGCTTTTGCGACCTATCGGCATGTGCAGTAAGGTGCTTACAGTAATTGCAAAACCCTGCAGCTAGGCTTCTCTGTCGTGAAAGGCACGATCGCCACATTGCATCCCTTCTCACCGACCTGCGCTGGTCCCGCATCTAGCAGCGCACCAACTTTTTGAGACTTTGTCTGACTTTTAGATCCCTTAATTCTCTTGCTCCAGCATACCTATCCGAACTACTCCGTCATCAGGCTGGGCATAGGAACACCCGATGTTCTGAATCGAATTGCTTAGCTGTGCCTCGAACCAACCTTAAATCTTTCGGAAAACTTAAGAGTTCCTATGCTCTCAAAGCCTGGAATCCATTAAAAAATGCTAGCTGATTAAACAGCCTCTTTTTGTATAGCGACAGAAAAGCCTTTACGGCTATCACCACTGCTTGCAGCGGCGATAAAGGATCGCCCATCGAAAGATTCGAATTCACGACCTCGGGGCCGAGGTCGTGAAAAGCAACCGCCTTACCTAGTGACACCACGACATCTCATGACTTCAAGACATTTAAAAAGAAGTTAAAAACCCACGTATTTATCGCAGCATTTGCTGCTGGGTAGGTGTGAATTGTCTTTTGTGTGCTTCTGCTGTTGCTGTGCCATGTTATCGTTAACTATATTTACATGCCTTCTTTACGACATGTGGAGAGTGCCTAGAAAGATGTTTACTTTTTTAAGATGTTATACAAATGCTTTACTGTTATTATTATTATTCTATGAACTAATGCCGAAGCAAATGCGACTGACAGACCCTGCAACAACACCAGCCCGAATGCCGACCAAGGTCAACTAGCTTGACCCGGCTAGCAGCATCCGGTGCGTACACGAGCGTGACGGAAGCGTTTATGAGCACCTGGATCCTGGGTTCCGAGCACCTGGATCCTGCAGCAGCAGCAGCTGCTGCTAAGCTAATCACTCGGCAAATCACAATTAAGGGACGAAAGCAAGCGACTGGTCACTGGCATGAGCCGTGGCAGGCAGCACTGCTGCCTAGTGGCACTGCTGCCTGCCACAGCACCTTGCAGCTGCGAACACACACACAGTTAATCACCACGAAACAATAGTTACATTAGCCACACTCGAAAAAACCATTATTCGACGGAGGAAGGAGAACACAAGACTAGCAGCCGAAGGTGAGCTAGCCTCAGCCACCTGGGCAGGCACTCACATCCGCTTGCCACGGATGCAACATACGAACACGGCACAGAACGAAACCGACGCTGCAGTGGGTGGGTGGGGGGGGAAGCAGTGGACCAAGCTAGGGCTCCGAGCCCAGTTCGATCGCGGCGCGATTGGGATATGCGGCGCACACGCGAAAGTGAGCTCACGGCTTCAGGGGCTTCCTTTCTGCAGCCGTCCTCTCTCTGCCCGCCGCACTGACCGCGGGCAGTGGGGCGCGAGCAAGCGAGCGTCCACCCGGATGATGGAGTGAGGGCGGGCCAGGAAAAGGGAGGCCTCTCTGCCGTAGACACGGCAATCGAGGTGCATTTCCGGCTGCACGTGTCGTCGTCACGAGCTTCGGCCACGAGCCGCGGTCGCCGCTGGGCCGCCACGCAGGCGGTCCAGCAGCGGCGAGTGCCCAGCAGCAGCTTGCTCACTCGCTCGCAAACCAGCGGTCCAGAGCGGCCAGTGCAGCGCCGAAGCTTCGCAGGCCCGCGGGAATGCCGCGGCCGCGTGCGGCCAGGCACGCCGCCTCGGCCTCCAGGCCCGCGGCGCGAAGCTCACGAACCATAGCCTCGCCCAGCGCTGGCAACGGCTCGCCACCGCCGGCGGCGCCTGTGCAGGCTGCCGTGACCTGCCAGTGAGCCGCAGCGTGGTCGCACAGCGCGGCCAGCAGCTCGGCCGGCAGGCTTCTCACTAGGCTCGGCTCGGCGGTGGGCAGCTGCCGCCGCCGCCGGCAGCAGCTCTCGGCCAGCAGCTGCAAGACATCTTCGTCGGAAGAGGCCTGAAAAAAAACGGGGCGGCTGCAGCTCGACTACTGCACGGGCACTGGGTCAGAGGTCAGAGCTCATCTGCCACGGTCTATAGCAGTCGGTCGGTCGGGCTTCCGCTACGGCCGAAGCTACGACCGACGCTTAATCCGAGTTTAAAAGCCAAGACGAGAGGGAGAGAGAACGAAAGTGTGAGAGAGCGAGTGAGAGAGCGAGTGAGCGAGTGAGAGAGAGAGAGCGACTGGGCCAATAAACGAGCCGGCGCCGGAGAGCCGGCGAACACGGCAGTGCAGCGCGTGGACTGGCTGCGCTTCGGCACACAGTCGTACCGGCAAAGTGCACTCGTCCCACGCGAGTGAAAAGCACACTCGAATGGAATGCTCAGCCGAAGTCATTCGGCCAATCGCGGCCCGGTCGATTCAGGTCGACCGCGGTGCCCCTCCGGTGGTGGTTAAGAGGTCAAATCATGCAGAAATAAAGCGCCACCGGCACGTTTGACATTTGCCTCGCTCTTCCTACATTTGACAAGCCTGAGCATCGCTCAGACAGGTAGGACACTTTGACTAAGAAGGAGCTACTGAGTGAGCTACCGAGCCGTTTCTGCTCCACTCACCCTGGGAGGGGGAAGAGGAAGGTGAAGTGCTTTGCAGGAGCTGCCGGTACTATCCACTGAAAATGGCTGCACTGCGTGATGGGATGGTCAGATTGGCCAGCTAGCACTGAAATCCACCCAGATAGAAATGGCGCCCCACACAGGGTGCAGACATTGCGTGACAGAGGCAGCGCATATGGAGACACTCACCAGGGCACTCGAAGCGGGCACACTCATAGTTACAAGAACACCCATAGTTGCAAGAATCAGCACAAGAACCAAGTTGCTGCTAGCTTTGTGCTCTCCACTCACTCCATACTACAGTTTTGGATCCTTTCTGATTTTGCCCAGCATATAATTCTGCTATCGATTCGGGCATTGAGCGCTTTTGGCATGTTCCCTTACCTGAGCAATGTCGGCAGCAGTGAGCTGCTGCAGCAGCTGTGAAGCTGCACCTCTCATCTCTCTGGAACTGTTAGCAACACCGATCAGAGCTAGTCGCAAGGCATCAACACGAAGGCAGTGACTTTCCAGCAGTTTACATGTTGGACTCAGTAGGCACTACAATAAAGTTAAGGCGTGCACAGAAGCTTAAGGGACAGATGAGGTATCGGGTTAGCAAGCAAATACTAGCAGTTACTCTACAATCCGGGCTCGACAGACATAAGACACACACACTGCCTTCGCCAGGGGATATTGAACACCACTCAGGGTACTACTCAATTTTCCAAATCACAGCAAAGCTCGAAACAAGAATACTCAAAGCAATGAAGGTACAACATCGGGTCCCTATCAAATTAGAGCTGCCGTGTACTGCACCGCACAGCAATGTCATCACACTCCAGATTAGCATGGTCGGGCCTCTACATATCTGCATGGACACCCAAAACACCATGGCTGAACAGTTGGCCGGATTTATGTATTGCTAAAGACTACTAGGAGATATCATACTTGCAGGAGGACATATACATATATGGCAAAGGTTGTCCTTGGGTTGAATCCACGACCTCCAAACAATTCAGAAGCAAGATTAATACAAACTCACCAATTTCGATAGAAAGCCGAAAAATTCTCTTGCAAGCTAAAGGAGACGGACAAAAGAAAAACACACTCATGCACTCTCACTCACTCATAAACCGAGGGCAGTAATAATAATACTAATAACAATAATACATTTGCATGGTGCCCACAGAGAACTGAATCTCTTTCGCTTTCAGACGCTGTAAATTATGCATTACCAAATGGTTGGTGGTAACATCCGCAAGCAGCAGGCACAGTGCAAGCAGGCACATGCACACGAAAGACGAATCACAAACAGAGAAACAATTCCATAAAGTTGTATTTACGTTTGCTTTGTGAACAAATCGTTTAATATAATTTTTTGAAACATGCTATCATTAGAAAGCAAAGTTGTAGCATGAAGCCAGATGTGTGCACTTTCGTAAGTCAGATTGGTACATACGAATAAACTAAACTAAACTACCAGGCCACAGCAATCGGCTTCGTAGCAGATTGTACAAACGTTAAAGTCAGTGCTAACCGTTAAGATGTTGAGATCACCTTTAATCATAAAGTCTTACCAAGTCAAAAATGACAAGTACACAACTTGGATTCATACAACTTCTCACACAGACGCCACTAACAGCCGACACTATTGGCTTTTATTGTCTTCCCTGCAGAAAGTCAGTGACAAATAAAAAGTGTATGCACCACCACCAGGCCTCATTAGTGTTGAAGCCCTTCAGGTTCAGTCAGACATCGGCTCCTCACTTTCCAACTGCCTGTTTCCTTCTCAGTGGCAGGAACCTAGTGCAATTCCTTCCATACTCTGTATCTCACTATTCACATATTATACACAAATATTTGATAAATTTAATTAAGGCTTATTAGAACCGCAGTAATAGTGTGATCAATTCTAATATCTTAAGAGTGACTCATTTTCATAAATTATCAATATTAAAGGACATTCTTACCCCGAGAAGTTTGGCAATCAATTTAACATATTTATGTACGAGTAAGTCAACCATTCCTTCGAGAACCTTTGAATTTTCTTAGTTGATAATTTGCCTTGTTTAAATTGGGTCATATTATCTCAACAGCCAAGATAAAATAAAAGTAAGACATTTTCAGCATATATAGTATTAAAAGAGAACTACATTTCTTAATAGGCTCTTTATTTATAATGGAAAGAATGCAGGTCACTGGTTTATTGATAACATGTACAGCATCAGGTAAAAAAGGACGATTCACACGGACCCAACCAATGCTATGAGGACTGGGTGCATTTTAGCTACTCTTTAAACGTCGTCGAGTCAGCGGTTGTGTTGACGTCAGTACGTAGTGAGTACCAGGCTTTTGGTGAAAGCAAGCTAAAGGCACGGTCTCCAAAGAATGTGAAGTTGGTTAGAGGCAAAGCTAAGCAACTTGAGTCAAAAGAGCAGGTGGTGGTACGATGCTTAGCCTGATTGGTAAATAGCTGATAGGCTGGAGAAAGAGAGTGACTTTGGACCTAAAAGTAAGTGACAAAACCTTGACAGTCTATATGCAGCTTGATGGGAAGCCAGTGCAGGTCGGCGAGAAGTAGTGTAATGTGGTAATTTCGACGTTCACGACAGACGAGCCGAGCAGCAGAGTTTTGCATCAACTGTAAGCATCTTATTTCACAGGTACAAAGACCCGCGAGTAGTGAGTGACAGAACATACTTCCTTTACCATACATCATACACACAAAACCTTTTGCAGCAAAAATGTCTCAAATAAAAATATTCCAGCTATGATTCGGCATTTCTCGATTAATGGCTGCACTCACAACGAAGAGTCTCCCCAGCTTAAGCGACATCAATCCAAAGTGGCAGTCACAAACAAGCCTGTATTACGTTTCAAAGTCGGCACTCTTGTGATTTCTTTATTACAATAATTATATGCCCGATCAAATTTACAATCCCAGGTTATTGCTAGTTTTCAATAAGCCTAATTAAATTTAAAATCCTGGGCTATTGCTAGTTGTGAATGATTTTGCTTGTCAAAATATGGAAGCAGATAGCTGTTCTTGTCATGATTGATTTGCAGCCAATGATGCATGTTTGGTAGGAATTTCTGCATGCAATCTCTAATCGTATGTAGCCAAAATTTGAATGTTACTAACCAAACGGTTAGTATCTTGCTTGATATTTATTTCTTAAAAGTGCAGGAAATACACTATAAAAGCATAGCAACTTCTAGAAGGCTGGATGACAGTACTGCACTTGTAAAACAAAAGAAAAATTGATGAATGAGAGTATTTTATGGAAGCACACCATTTTACTTCAATAATTCGTCTGGACAACACTAAATGACTAGCAAATTCATAACTCAAATCATTTGGCTATACATAGTACGAAGCTCAAATCCTTTGGAAACCGCACCTTGACCCTGGGTATTCGCAGCCCAGGACGTAAAGCGCCGGCTCTTCATGACCCAGGTCGTGGGTTCGAGTCTTTCATGTTCAATCCTTTATTTTCCACGGCAAGCGGTGGCGATAGCCGTACAGGCTCTACTGCCTCTATACAAATGATGCTGTTAAATCAGCTAACTATGAGTTCTAACTCTAACGATATACCACTAGTTGACAGACCAGCATTAGGCTTGAGTCTGAGTGTAAAGGCTATGCAGAGTTACATGTGTTTCTGTGTGAATGCATGTTTATGATGCGTATGTGGGCGCACGAGTGCATGCCATTGTATATGCCTGAAAGCGAGTGGCCCGCACTCATCAGTGCACTTTTGAGGGCTACAAATGGTGCCTACGCTGCTGCCACAAGGACATCATCGAGCAGCACGAGCTACACCATCTAATAACGAGTCGGAGGCCAGTGTATCAGACCAGGAACTTAATAAGCACAAGGAGCCGTATAACGTGTAAGCAAAACACCAGCAACAAGACCAGGGGACGACAGACACAGCTCGTACTCACTCTCAGGTAGGACCGTGACAAAGGCACTATTTGACGACTACATACACACTCACAGTCCAGCACAAGAGCACAGACGGAGCCAACTGCAGATTTAGGCATCCTTTAGGAGAAGCATATGATCTATTACAGCCCAGTCAGACCAATACTATGACGGTGCATAGAAACTCGACAACATAGTCCGAGCATCCTGCTGCAGGAGGAGGCGTGACAATTGTCGTTTGTAATTAACAAGTGGCTTACCCACTGCAGCTGACTGTGAAATGCCCGCAAAACGCTTAACAAATATATAAAATATAATTCACTTATATAGTGCCCCAAGAGAACTTAATCTCTATTCAGGCACTTCACATATGCCTCGGGGCTCGAGCCCACGACCTCAGCCAGACCTTGGTCGGGGCAAGCACGTTATCTGCTGGACCAAACCAGCTCGGCAGTAAAATGTGCACCTCTCTCCATTTCTATTCACTGTACTTTTGCGAATGAAAAAGAATTGCAATGAAATCCCACACTAGGCTTGCACAATTAAATGTAGTTAATAAAATTTAATTAAATCTCCACTTTTCTTTACTGCAGACAGACGGATCCAAGTGCCACTGCAGGCACGAACATATACGCACCTCCTCCAGGCTCGCAGAGTCCTCCTCCCTGTCGTTACAGGTCCTCTGCTTTTCGGCATGGCTTGCCAGCATCTCGAGGCACACGCGAACCACTTCCTTTGCTCCGGCGCTGGCCCGGTCACCCAGCCGAAGCCATGCGTCGAATAATCGCAAGAAGAGAGCACTGGAAAAAAAGGCGGTGACGCCTCAAATCGCTGAGCCCGCTTCAAATCGACGCCCCCACGGCTGCCGGCCTCCGCAAAAAGCCTGCACTCCGTCGACCACGGACGGCTGCTCGCTCGAGATAGGGACTGAAAGTGGCCAGCGCCAGTGCAAGCGTGACCGACCGACGGCGCGAGCTTGCCTCTTGCTGGCCAAGGGTGGGGGCCACGACACCAGCAAGCTGCCCAGTGCGTCCAGGTGCCTGCTGCTGCTGCTGCTGACACCGCTCTCCAGGAGCCTCGAAAAGAGTGCCTCACGTGAGGCAACGTCCTTCACATCGGCTGCAGTGATCTACAGCAGACGACCGGTGCTCGCCCTAACTCTTACCTTGTGCCGCTGTCCCCGCGCGCGCAAAAGAGGCTGCCGCCGGCAGCCCGCCGCTGGTATGTGGACGCCAGGCAGGGCGAAAGCGATCAGGCGCATGCGTCGCACGCGAGAGCCGGCAGCGGAGCGACCTTTTCGCATCGCTTACCTTGCCGCACTCGGTAGGCCACAGGTCCTCGGTGACGATGGCCTGCGTCCTGCACAGGGCAAGCAGCGGCCGGTCGCGCTCGGACAAGCCGAGGCACTGCATAAACGCACGAAAAAAAATTCATTTGTATTGCACCCTAAGAGAACCTGATCTCTATTCAGGCACTTCACATGTGCCACGGGGCTCGAGCCCACAACCTCAGCCACACCTTGGTCGGGGGCGAGCACCTTAACCGCTGGGCCATACCAGCTCGGCACAACAACAGCAACACTAACAATAGTAATACATTTGATATAGCGCCCTCGGAGAACTCAGTCTCTTTCTAAACGGCAGGGGCGCAGCAGGGCAGCCACTCAGTGCACTAGTTGAGTCGGTGACGGTGCGGTGGTGGCATGGAGCGCTGTCGTGGGTCGATGCCACAGTGAGCAAGCGAGCGAAGCTGGAGTGGAGGAGGGGAGTAGTGCGCCGGACGGCGACGCTGGCGGCAGGTCGCTCACCCGCTCCAGCAAGGCGAGCACGTGCAGGCGAGCCGGCTGTGGCACGGCCTCGTCGGTGAGGAGTGGACGAACCACGGCAAGTAAGTCGTCTGCTCGCACGAGGTCGCCTCCGCCGTCGACCACGTGGCTCACGACACTGCTGAGTAGGCCGTCAAAGATCCGCACACGGCGATCGGCACCCGACGGTGGCGGCGTTTCGCTCCTTCGGCTGCCGCAGCCGACAGGCGCGGCATTCGGGGTTGCCGCTTCGACAGGCTCCTCTGCCCTAGAAAAAGCGCAGCAGCTGTGACATGCCGGCACACGACGGCCTGCACTTGGCAGCTTTGCCTGCTGCAGCTGCGTGCGTGCTTCGACGGACGGCTATGCAGGCTGACGGTCGCCATGCCGAGCTGGTATGGCCTAGTGGTTAAGGTGCTCGCACTGAATAGAGATTAAATTCTCTTAGGGTGCTATACAAATGAACTAAGTGTATATTTTTTAAGCTCAACGATTGCAGCAAAACCACTACTCGTGGCAGCTACGCTAGCAGCTGCTGTGGCAATATTGCTAGCGTTATGCAGTGGGCTATCCATATTGCAAGCGGTGGTGATAGCCATTAAGGTTCTTCTGCCACTATATCACTGAGGCTGACGAAACAGCTAGCCTTGAACTATTTCAAAACTACTCGGGCTCAGGCGCACCGACACGCACACGGCTTTGTGCCACCAGTGCGAGACGACTATCGCTACCGCGCACAGTCACCACGAGGCCCGATTGGCCGCCGAGCGAGCAACGATGGCACAAACTTTACGGAAAGATCGCTGGAGCGAGCAGAGATGCCGACCGGCTGCCAAGAAGCATTCGAGGTGGTGCGCACCTCATGGCTGAGCGCAGGCCCTCCAGAACTTCGACGACGAGCGCCCGCACCGTGGAGCCTGCGCTGCCGCCGCTACTCGCGCCGTCTTCACTCGCGGTCAGGCTCGGCAGCGCCACGATAAGGTCGTTGACGAGCTCCAGTGGCTGACCGTCGAGCAGCATCCGCTTCAGCACCGACCGAATCTAGAACGAGGCCGAGCTAAAGCTCGCTCGCAGCAGCAGCTGACCGATCGATCGGCAGAGTGCAGCAGCAGCTAAGCTCTGCTCTCTTCGAAAGCTCAGAATACAGAGGAAGAAGGCATTTGCCCAAAGAGCGCGCGCACATCGCCGATCCACTGAGCGGCGGGCAAGGAAGGGCACGAGCAAGCTGACCGTCGAGAACTCCACTCGCTGTGGACATCCTCACGTCGCCGATCACGTGTCTAAATGGAGCATATTATACCGGGGCTATTAAACGTGAGCGAAACAGATGCGAGGAAACAAACACGCAGAAGCAGGCCCTAGTGATAAGGTCTGACTACCCACGCGGACGTGAAAAATATCAATGCTGGACGAAACGGATATTGTAGCCAAGTTAGTCTATGCATCGAGCCTCTCCTCCCAAGACTTCCTGCAATGACTCACTCCAATATGGTTTGCATCGAGGCAGCTAGGCGAGCTTGTAGCGAACTGAGCAACTTTCACGTTACACCAATTCGGCATGCACTGGCTCACCATTTAGCAGTGTATCGACTTCAATGTCTTATCAGTTACTCTTCAGTCTCTCGCTCAGGCTCACCTGTCCAAAAAACCTCCGCTCCAGGGAAAATCGAAATGCATAGTTGAGTCAGGAGGGCAGTCAAGGAAGTGAGTAAGTAGCATGGAAGCAGTAGCTCAGGACAGTCAGAAAGGATGTGCCACAGTCGGCAGGAAGAAAGAAGACACCATTGCGTAAGAATCAACAAAGAGAATTAATTCTTTTACAGCGCAAAGCAAGGCATTATTGCCTCTATTGATTACTTCCGATTGGAAGAAAAAAGGCACCAAAGGCCACAAGAGGATCAAAACAAATGGAGCATATCTGGCTATCGACGACGTCCAAACAAGAGGCACAGGTCGTTAGTGTCTATGGGGGCAACCATTAGCAATACTTCAGGACAGAATTAATCCACTGACCTTCGATGGATTCGATGCAGACTGATAGAGTGCCTCGTAGTAGCCCTTCATGGCACTACCGGTGTCTCCGCCA